>CAUYON010035557.1:0-11984 GCA_963573935.1 Arctocebus calabarensis
CTTAATTGTATTGACTAGAACTTTCAGCACTATGTTGAATAGTAGTGGCAATAGAGAACAATCTTGCCTAGCTCCATTTCTAAGTGGAAAAGCTTTCAGTTTTACTCCATTCAGTAAAATATTAGCTGTGAGTTTGTCATAAGTAGTTGCAACCAGTTTAAGAAATGTGCCACATATGCCTACATTCTTCAGTGTTCTAATTAGAAAAGGATGCTGGGTTTTATCAAATGCTTTTCCACGTCTATTGAGAGGATCATATGATCTTTGTTTTTGCTTCTGTTGATATGGCGAATAATGTTTATGGACTTGTGTATGTTAAAACAGCCTTATATCCCTGGGATGAAACCTATTTGATCATGATGTATGACTTTTTTGATGATAAGCTATAATCTATAGGCTAGGATTTTGTTGAGAATTTTTGCATCTATAATCATTAGTGAAATTGGCCTCAGGTTCTCCTTTTTAGTTGGGTCTTTTCCTGGTTTTAGTATCAGAGTGATATTTGCTTCCTAGAACTTGTTGGGGAGGATTCCTTCCTCCTCAATTTTTTGGAATAATTTCTACAATATGGTAGAAGCTCTTCTTTGAAGGTTTTATAGAATTCAGGTCTGAAGCCATCTGGACAGGGCATTTTTTTGTTAGGAGATTTTTTTTTTCTTTGATCTCACTGCTTGAAATTGGTCTGTTCAGGACATCTATTTCCTCCTAGATAAGTCTAGGGAAAGGATGTAATTCCCAAATATTGATCCATGTCAAATTTCTGGGCATAGAGTTTCTGGTAGTATTCAGAGATAATCTCTTGTATCTCTGTGGCATCAGTTGTTATTTCCCCTTTATAATTTCTGGTTGAGGTTACTGGAGATTTTACTTTTCTATTTCTAGTTAGTCTGGCTGAAGGTTTATCTATTTTATTTTTTTTTTCAAAAAAAAACTCCTTGTTTCATTAATTTTCTAAATGATTCTTTTGTTTTCAATTTAATTAATCTCTGATTTAATTTGAGATATTTGTTTTCTTCTGCTGGATTTAGGCTTAGATTGTTCTTCTTTTTCTGATTCCATCATTGGAAAATGGCTCCATGGCTTGTGAGTTTGTTGACGCACTCTCTTTCTGTTTTTCAGATTTGGCATCTAAAGTGATAAATTTTCCTCTAAGAAAAATTCCTCTTTTACTGTATCCCACAGGTTTTGGTAGCTACTGTCCTCATTGTTGTTATGCTCAAGGAAGTTAATGATTTCCTCTTTTATTTATTCCTGTACCCAACTTTCTTTCACCATAAGGTTGTTTAATCTCCATGCCTTCGTGTGGGGTTGAACGTTTTTGTTGGAGTTGAGTTTCACCTTTAGTGCCTTGTGGTCTGAGAAGATATAAGGTAAAATTTCCAGGAAAAAAAAAACCCATATACCTAAGGCACTTTTTTAAAAAAATTTTTATTAAATCATAATTGTGTACATTAGTGCAATCATGGGGCACAATATGCTGACTTCATATACAATCTGAAATATTTTCATCAAACTGTTTAACATAGCCTTCATGGCATTTTCATAATTCCTATATATAGACATAGGTATTCTACATTTCGTAAGTTTCACCTGTACCCTTCTAAGATGCACCAAATGTGTGATCCCACCAATCGCCTCCCTCCACCTATCTTCCCTCTTCCCTCCCCTCCCTTGCCCTTTTCCCCATATTCTTGTGCTATAATTGGGTTTTAGCCTTCATAAGAAAGCTATAAATTAGTTTCATATTAAGGCTGAGTACATTGGATACTTTTTCCTCCATTCTTGAGATACTTTGCTAAGTAGAATAAGGCACTTCTTAGTAATAAAAACAAATCCATGAGCCTCAGCATACCAGACTTTAGGCTATACTACAAGGCCATAGTGGTCAAAATATCATGGTACTGGCACAAAAAATAGAGACATAGACATTTGGAATTGAATAGAAAACTAGTAAATGAAACTAATACCTTACAGCCACCTAATTTTTGATAAACCAAACATAAACATACACTGGGGGAAAGAATCCCTATTCAATAAATGGTGCTGGGAGAATTGGATATCGACATGTAGAAGACTGAAACTGGACCTGCGCCTTTCTCCACTCACAAAAATTGATTCAAGACACATAAAATACCTACATTTAAGGCATGAAATGATAAAAAATCCTTAAAGAAAGCATAGGAAAAACACTGGAAGATAGTGGCCTAGGGAAAGACTTTATGAAGATTTTCATGGCAATTGCAACAACAATGAGAATTTAAAAGCAGGATTTAATTAAACTGAAAAGCTTCTATATAGCTAAGGAGATAACAACCAAAGCAAATAGATAACCTACACAATGGGAAAGGATATTTGCATATTTTGAATCAAACAAAAGCTTGATAACTTGTTTCTACAGAGAACTCAAATTAATCCACATGAGAAAAGCCAACAATCCCATGTATCAATGGACAAGAGAGATGAATAGAAAACTTCTCTAAAGAAGACAGATGAATGACTAGCAAACGTAAGAAAAAATGTTCATTGTCCCTAATTATTAGAGAAATGCAAATCAAAACTGAGATATCATTTAACCCCAGTGAGAATGGCCCATATCACAAAAATATCAAAACTGCAGATGCTGGCATTGATGTGGTGAGAAAGGAACACTTTTACACTGCTGGTGGGACTCAAACTAATACAACCCTTTTGGAAGGAAGTGTGTAGAAACTTCAAAGAACTGAACCTAAACCTCCCATTTGATCTTGCAATCCCATTACTGGGCTCTACACAGAAGGAAAAAAATCCTTTCACCACAAGGACACTTGCAATTGCACTTATCGCAGCTCAATTTACAATAGCCAAAATGTGTAAACAGTCTAAATGCCCACCAACCCAGGAATGGATTAACAAGCTGTGGTATGGAATACTATTGAGCCATTAAAAAAGATGGAGACTTTACATCATTTGCATTAACCTGGATGGAAGTAGAACACGTTATTTGTAGTAGACCATCAGAAGAATGGAGAAGCATGAATCCTATGTACTCAATTTTTATATGAGGACATTTAATGACTTAGTATATGGTGGGGTGTGGGGTAAGGGGAGAGCAGAGAAAGACAGAAGGAGGGAGGTGAGTGGGGGAAAGGAATAATAGAGAATGTGAAGGAGGGAGGGGGATGGGATAAGGAGGAATAAAGAAAGGGAAGAAGGGGGGGTGAGGTCTCAGTTTGTGACACACCTTTTAGGGACAAGACACAAGTATAAGAGGGTCTTTACTAACAAATGCAATCAGTGTAATCTGGTTTCTTGTACCCTCAATGAATCCCCAACAATAAAAATAAATAAATAAATTTTGAGAGAGAGTAACCCAATTTTTGTTTTATTTTTATTATTTTAATTTTATTATCTTTATTATTAAATCATAGCTGTGTACAATAGTGCAATCAAGGGGTACAATGTGCTGGTTTCATATACAATCTTAACTATTTTCATCAAACTGAGTAACATGGCCTTCCTGGCATTTTCTCAGTTATTATATGAAGACATTTGTATTCTGCATTTAGTAAGGTTCGCCTGTACCCTTCTAAGATGCAATGTAGGTGTGGCCCCACCAATTACCCTCCCTCCCCTTGCCCCTTTCCCCATATTCTTGTGTTATAGTTGGGTTATACCCTTCATACAACAGCTATAAATTAGCTTCGTAATAGGGATGAGTACATTGGATACTTTTTCTTCCATTCTTGTGATACTTTGCTAAGAAGAATATGTTCCAGCTCCATCCATGTAACCATGAAAGAGGTAAAGTCTCTATCTTTCTTTAAGTCTGCATGATATTCCATGGTATACATGTACCACAATTTATTAATCCATTCATGGATCGATAGACACGTAGGTTTCTTCCATGACTTAGTAATGATGAATTGGGCTCCAATGAACAGTCTGTTACAGATGTCTTTGTTATAATGTGATTTTTGGTCTTCTGGGTATATACCTAGTAACGGAATTATAGGATCAAATGGCAGGTCAATTTTTAGATCTCTAAGTATTCTCCAAACATTCTTCTGAAAGGAACGTATTAGTGTGCATTCCCACCAGCAGTGTAGAAGTCTTCCCTTTTCTCCACATCCATGCCAACATCTCTGGTTTGGGGATTTTGTTATATGGGCTAATCTTACTGGAGTTAGGTGAAATCTCAAAGTAGTTTTGATTAGCATTTCTCTATGCATTAGCATTAGCATTTCTCTATTGTTAGCATTATTATTAGCATTTCTCTATTTCTTAATCTCTATGATTAAGGATGGTGAGCATTTCTTCATGTGTCTGTAGGCTGTGCACCTGTCTTCTTTAGAGAAGTCTGTCTTCAAGTCTTTTGCCCATCCTGAGATGGGATCACATGTTCTTCTTTTGCTAATATGTTGGAGTTCTCTGTGGATTCTGGTTATTAAACCTTTGTCAGAGGCATAACCTGCAAATATTTTCTCCCATTCTGAGGGCTGTCAGCTTGCTAAACTTACTATGTTCTTGGCTGTACAGAAGCTTTTTAATTTGATCAGGTTCCAGTGTATCTTTGATATTGCTTCAATTGCCTGGGGAGTCCTCCTCATAAAATATTCACCCAAACCAATTCCTTCAAGAGTTTTCTCTGCATTTTCTTCTAGAATTTTTATAGTTTCATATCTTAAGTTTAAGTCTTTAATCCAGTGAGTGTCTATCTTAGTTAATGGTGAGAGGTGTGGGTTCAGTTTCAGCCTCATACAGGTTGCTAGCCAGTTCATCCAGCACCGTTTGTTAAATAGAGAGTCTTTTCCCCACTGAATCTTTTTAGTTGGCTTGTCAAAGATCAAGTAATGGTAAGTAGGTGGATTCATATCTTGGTTCTTTATTCTGTTCCAAACATCTACCTCTCTGTTTTTGTACCAGTACCATGCTGTTTTGATCACTATTGATTTATAGTACAGTCTTAGGTCTGGTAGCGTGATTCCTCCTGCTTTGTTTTTATTTCTGAACAATGTCTTGGCTATTCGAGGTTTTTCCTGATTCTATATAAAACAAAGTTTTATTTTTTCAAGATCTTTAAAATATGACAATGAATCTTTAATAGGAATTCCATTAAAATTATATATTGCTTTCGATAGTATAGACATTTTAACAATATTGATTCTTCCCAGCCATGAGCATGGTATGTTTTTCCATTTTCCATTTTCAGTTATTTCTTTTCTTAAAGTTTCATAGTTCTCTTTATAAAGATCTTTCACATCCTTTGTTAGATAAACTCCCAAATATTTCATCTTCTTTGCTACTACTGTGAGAGGAAGAGAATCCTTGACTGTTTTTTCGGCTTGGCTATTGTTGGTGTATATAAAGGCTACAGATTTATAGGTATTGATTTTGTAGCTGCTGTATTCTAGGATCACTTCTAAAAGTTTTGTAGTAGAAATCTCTGGGTTTTCCAGATATACAATCATATCATCTGCAAAGAGTGAAAGTTTGAGCTCTTCTGACCCTATATGGATGCCCTTGATTGCCTTTTCTTCCCTAATTGCAATGGCTAAAACTTTTATTACAATGTTAAAGAGCAGAGGAGATAATGGGCAACCTTACCTGGTTCCTGATCTAAGTGGAAATGACTTCAATTTAACTCCATTCAATACGATATTGGCTGTGGGTTTGCTGTAGATGGCCTCTATTAGTTTAAGAAATGTCCCTTCTATACCAATTTTTTTAAATGTTCTAATCATGAAGGGATGCTGGATATTGTGAAAAGCTTTTTCTGCTTCAATTGAGAGAATCATATAGTCTTTATTTTTTAATTTGTTTATGTGCTGAATTATATTTATAGATTTACATATATTGAACCAGCCTTGAGATCCTGGGATAAAGCCCACTTGGTCATGGTGTATAATTTGTTTGATGTGTTGCTAGATTCTGTTTGCTAAGATCTTGATAAATATTTTTGCATCAATATTCATTCATTGGTCTATAATTTTCTTTTCTTGTTGGGTCTTTCCCTGGTTTAGGGATCAAGGTGATGTTTGCTTCATAGAATGTATTGGGCAGTATTCCTACTTTTTCTTTATTTTGGAAGAGGTTTAGTAATATAGGTACTAGTTGCTCTTTAAAGGTTTGGTAGAATTCTGATGTGAATCCATTTGGTCCCAGGCTTTTCTTTTTAGGGAGATTTTGTATAGTTGATGCTATTTCAGAACTTGATATAGGCCTGTCCAACATTTCCACTACATTCTGGCTAAGTCTTGGTAGGTGGCGTGCTTCCAAGTATTGGTCAATTTCCTTCAGATTTTCATATTTCTGAGAGTACAGTTTCTTGTAGTATTCATTGAGGATTTTTTGTATTTTTGAGGGGTATGTTGTTATTTCATTTTTACCATTTCTGATTGAAGAAATTAGAGATTTTACAACTTTTTGTCTCAATGTTTCAAAATCTTTGGTCATTTTGTCTTTGAATTCGTTGAATTCTTGAGACATCTTTTGGGTCATCTTTTGAATTACTGCTTGACATTCTATTTCCATCTTTTCCTCCATTCTGCTGATCTTATTTGCAATCCAGATTATGAATTCAATTTCAGACATCTCAGCCATTTCTCTGTGCAGGAGATCTTGTGCTGTGTCTGCCTTGTCATTACTTGGAGGGGTTGGTCTACTCTGATTATTCATATTGCCAGAGTTTTTCCGTTGATTCTGTCCCATGGTTGTTTTTCACCATTGCATCTGGCCCTTCAAGTGGTGGACACAGGGCCGTGCAGTTGTCCGGGACATTTTTGGCCAGTGGTAGGCCTGCAGAGAGGCTTGACAGTCGCTGGTGGTGTCCCTGGAAGAAGCCTGGCCTGCAGAAGCCCCGTGGGTGCCAGGCTGAGGCCCATGCAGTCACTGGGAGTGACCCTTGCCACAGTCACAGGCAGAGTCCCTGGCAGAAAGTAGACCTACAGAATTCCAGCAAGTGTGGGATGCAGGGCCAGGCGGTCACCAGGGGAGTTCCTGGCTGGGGGCAGGCCTGCAGAAACCTGGCGGTCACTGGTGGAGTCCCTGGCAGAAAACTGGCCTGCACAGGCCCCGTGGGTGCCAGGTGGAGGCCTGCACGGTCGCTGGGACTATCCCGGGCCAGGGACAGGCCTGTGGGGGCCTTGTGGGTGCCAGGTGGAGACCCGTGCAATTGCCAGGGGAGTTCCTGGTTGGGGGCAGACCTGTGGAGGCCTGGCAGTTGCCGGCAGAGTCTGTAGTAGATGGTGGCCCTGCAGAAGCCCAGCAAACGTGGGGCACCAGGCCAGGTGGTTGCTGGGGGAGTTCCTTGCCCAGGGTGGGCCTGCCGAGACCTGGTGGTTGCAGGCAGAGTTCCTGGAAGAAGGCAGGCCTGTGGAAGCCCTGCAGGCTTGGTGTGCAGGGCCACATGGTCACCAGGGGATTTACTAGCCAGGGGCGGACCTGCCGGGTCCCTGCGGGTGCCAGGCAGAGGCCCACGCCGTTGCTGGTGGAGGAGTTCCTCACCGGGGGCAGACCTGCAGAGGTCTGGCAGTCACCGTCAGAGTTTCTAACAGATGGCAGGCCTGTAGAAGCCCCGCAAGCACAGGGCGGAGGGCCAGGCACTTGCCTGCGGCTTCCCTGGCCAGAGGGGAGGGAGGCTCACCGCAGCCCCCGGAGTCTTGTTCCCATGGGGTACTTGTTCCATCAGGCGGGGGTGGGGGCACTGCTCAGAGACCTCCTCCCTCAGTCTCAGTGGGGGTTAGGCTTCTTGTTCACCAGGTAAGGGGGAAAGGGTGTACAGTAAGTTCAGAATGGTGGAGAAAACTTTAGTTCAGTTTTTCTGCCTAGCAGTAGAGTTTTCAGAGTCACACCGGAGTGCTCAGGGGAGCACACCTCACTTCTCACAGCACTCTTCCTTGGGGTGAGACAAGAGGTCCACAGTTCACTGCTTGTCTGTAGAAAACCCACAGGAGCAAAAGAGGAGAAAAAAAAAGAAAGGAAAATGAATAACAAGGAACTCAGAGCTTTCTTGGGGGAGGGGATGGACACTCTTCCTTTCAGATGAATTTTGTACCTGAAGCTTGCTTTCTTGGGGTCACAGCCAGTCTCAGCAGAGGTGACTTGCAGAAATCACTTCTCTCTCTCTCTGGGCTCCCAGTATTCAGCTTAACTGCACAGTCTGGAGGTTATCTTCCCTTTTGGACAGGAGCCTTTTTTGGAAGCTGCTTCCAGTCAGCCATCTTGCTCCGCCCCCCAGCATTCATTTATTTTCATTGGAAAGAAGTGGCACCAGGCATTGTCACATTCTTTTCGGGAGATTTAATAGATACTAATTCCAAAACATTCAGAAATATGTAGGACATCCACAGATATCTCTTGGATGAACAGGCTGACCATAGAAGTAACTGTTGGAGTTCAGTTCTCTATGTGTGCCTGTCGAGGAAAGTGACAATGCTGCTTCCCATTCTCTTTCAAGTGCATGGGCATGGGCACTCATCCTGACATGCTAAGGCTTTAGCTGCTAAAGATCTCTACTAGGCCTACCAAATGTCATTTTCAATACTGAGGTCATACCATCAATGATTGAGGGCAAGGATGACAAAATACAAAAGACAAAACAGACATAAAGAATACTCTATGTGGTTTTTTTTGTTTTGTTTTTGTAGACACAGAGTAGAGTGTCACCATGGGTAGAGTGCTGTGGCATCCTGAGCTGGACAACCTCCAGCAACCTCCAACTCCTGGGCTTAGGTGATTCTCTTGCCTCAGCCTCCCAATTAGCTGGGACTACAGGCACCCACCACAATGCCTGGCTGTTTGATTGTTTTTGTAGTTTGATCGAGGATCAATTTGAACCTGCCACTTTCGGGATATGGGACCGGCACCCTACTCTATGAGCCACAGGTGCCGCCCACTTTATGTGTTTTAATGGACGTGCAGGTAGATTTTCCTCTCAGTCCCTAAGTTATAGAAAAGATGCTGCTGTGATGAGTATCATAATGAGGAAATACACAAGTAATTAGCCAGTATCACTTTACCAAATTAAAATGACTCCATCTCTAATTAAAATTACACTCCAGTGGCAGATGCAGAGAAGAAAACAAAGTGCAACACACAATCCTGGATGTTTAGATAAGAGAAGTACAAAGGGTTACCTAAACCAGAGCGAGATCAGCAAAAGCTTACTAAGGGAAATGACCTCTAGCTGAGAACGGGACGGTGAGAAGGCGATAACCAGGCCAAACAGTAGAGAGCAGAAGCTCTTAGGCAAACCGGAAAGCACGTGCGTTCCCTGTTTCACGTATGTATTGAATCATTGCCGATTGCTGCATTCAAACCATTTCTTATCTTAATAATTCTATGCCATACTAGTCTCCCTATGAAGTAATTATGTATTAAAAACATCAGACATTTCTTATGTGTGTATACACTCACACATACGTATTATATTTCTTATTTGCTACCTGCCTGTCATAGGTTTCCATACTAAGTATAGATAAATAGATAAATGATAGAAAGCAAATAAATGTGGATATCATTTCCAACATCTATTATACACAGAATATATTTTATGGCCAGTACTCCAATACACATGCCATGTTACATTTTGTGTTCATTATTTCTGATTATCATACATGTAACCGTCGCAACAAACAGGAAATGTGTCATTGCCTCACTGTATAAATAATCAAAGTGGAGTGTGCCTGGGGAAGGGTAAACCCCTTGCACCAGGTCAGATCGCATGTCAGTAGCATCCTCAGTTTTTTATAAGCCAGTACCAAGCTACTGTCCGCTGTGCCCCGAATCTGAGCTTCCCTCTCCTTACTTGAGTCTCTGTGCCCCACACAGAGGGTAGCTGGTCAACAGGGCTGTGAATTACACACAGAAAACTCTCAGGTAATCTTATTTAAACAGCAGCTCTCTAAAGACCTGGCTGTTGATGGGAGCATGTCATTTGTATGACCATTCTCTTCAAATATTAGGACCAAAAACCCTCAAGAGACACTGCTTATCAATAACTGCTTATTCATCAGGTATACCCTCTGCTCGCCACTGGTGTGTTTTTGCTCATTCATTTTTCAGTCAAAGCCCCTAGCAGAGCAACGCTAAGTCAATGCAGTAATACATTTCCTTTTTTATCATTTAGTGCCTGAAATTTGCCAGACACTCTGCAGTGCCCTTCTTTTAATTTATGTCAGTTAATCCACTAGAAACCCAGGGAAATAGGCATTATTGTTCCATTTTCCTGACAAGGAAATCAAGACTGAGAGGCGTTAAAATACTTACTTAGATTTCAGCTACAGTGGAATAAAGAGGGTGAGATTTTAATCAATGCTTTCTACTTCTAGTAAGTCATTGAGCGATTGCAGTAATGAACAGGATGAGAAAGGCTGTAATGCTATTGAGAAGACAGTGGAGGGAGTGAGGTGAATGTGTCATCTGTTGAAGATTATCTGGGACAAAGCTCAGCTATGTCACTAATGGTCTCTTAAGGCTCATATGTGCAGTTTTCTCTTCTCTAAAATGGAAATAATAGAACTTACTCAGTAGAGTTGTTATGGGAATTAAACCAGCCATATAGATGCATCTATTAAAGCAGTGCCTGCTCCTAGATTTTTGTTAATGTGGGTGTTGCTATTATCAACCTCTCAGCCCTTTGATATTTTCTACTGATTTCCAGGTGTATTATCAGATGTCACTGCATTTATACCAGCTTCCCTAGACACTGTCTTTTCCAAGCTAGCATGTGCCCCAGAAGAAGGGCTCCATTCTGCTCAACCTCCCCAGACTGTCCAGCTTGTTCTTCCTATGGAGCCTCTCATGTGCTTTTTGGTCTCATGGCCATTGGAATGGTAGATCCTTATCCCTCCGAGGATGGGGACACTCTGTTGATGGATGTGTTCAAAGAGGACTGAATGAACTTGAATGAGCATATATCCCACCACACAGGCTCCCTCGGATTGCACGTGAAGTCCAATTAGAGTGCAGTGTCCAAACCTATGTGTTAAGGGGGAATGATACATTCTGGGGGCCTTCCTTTCTAGAAGTCATAATAGTAGTTTCCTATTTAAAACATTGTCTAATTGGATTATCTGTCTCATATAGCTATAGGAAAATGAAACCTGGGAATGAAAACTAGACTGAGAAGTATTTGATATTCTAATTCTAGCTCAAGTGCTTCCTTACTGACTTCTGGCCTCGTATCAATTATTTACACGCAAGTTAAAAGTTAGTATTTGCCAAAGGTGCTGCTTATCGCCTGGGCCTCTTTTAAGACACTGTGGTCTGAACTTTCCCCTGTCTCCATGGTCGTGTCTGTATTTCTTGATTGCATATTGACTATTAGAGCATGGACGGGGCCTTTGGAGGATAGTGGAGGCCCAGCGGTGTTCTTCAAGTATGATTTTTTTTTCTATTAACAAATGATGATATTTTATCTAGATCTAATCCAAAAGATATAATGTAGAACAAAATTTCAATATAGTGAGTCATCTTGCCACTAGCCTTTACTATTTGCTATTATCAACCAAAACATGTTCCTCTGTTCTCTCCATGTATGTATTCTATACAGATGTATATATATAAAATACACATCTATGTATTCTATGCAGATATATATCTTCAGAAGCAAGTCAGTATACATTCTCCCGTGGCATCTGAGTTGCTACAATGCTTTTGTGTGTTTAAGCCTTTCAAATCATTGTATATATGAATAATAGACATACAACAGATGTATATGGGTGTGTAAATGAGAGTTTGCTGCTTCACTCATCCCCTAGCTCTCTCAATTAAATACCTTAAAATTAGTTACATTGTTCTGATTTTTCCAGCCAGAGCATTTTCTGATCTTGGGTCCAGGCCTCTTTTTTTTTTTTTTTTAATTTATTTATTTATTTTTTTTAATAATTTTATTGAATCATAATTATGTACATTGGTGCAATCACAGGGCACGATTCATATACATTCAGAAATATTTTGATCGTACTGTTACAGATATCCTTCATGGCATTTCCTTGATCACTATA
>CAUYON010035561.1:0-78287 GCA_963573935.1 Arctocebus calabarensis
AGTTCAGTTGTCAACTTCAATAAAACTTCAATAAATTCCTCTAAGATACTTTTATAACGAGTGGCTCCTGTGGCGCAAAGGAGTAGGGCACTGGCCCCATATGCTGGAGGTGGCAGGTTCAAACCTAGCCCTGGCCAAAAAAGAAAAAAAAAAAAAAAGAGTATTAAGTAAGTTAGTATTAAGTACTGACTAGCCATTTTACATTTTATGAAGCACTTTTTTTTTTTTTGGAAAATCAAAGAGACATTTCACATTATCCAAACACTTAATACCTCAAGTGATTTTAATAAAATCTATCTTAACAGTTTATTTTCATCCTCACGAAATCCCTAGATTACAAACTCTGATTAAAAAAAACAAAAAACAAAAGTTTTAAAACTTTCTTTTAAAAACACAGAGATGTTAATTAAAGCTTTTATGAGGACTGATTAGTGCAATTCATTACTCAACATCTCCTCCGGACAGATGTGTTAAATTCTACTTTACTGAACACTGCCGACAGCTTATTTGATCACATTACTTCAGGTTTAAAAATACCCACACTTGCAAATAAGAGACAGCACACAGATTTCCAAGGTGTTTACTGTGATCAATATTTTTTGGTATGATGAAGCCCAAAGGGTTTTGATTACCTTATTTTGGAGATGATTCTGCTAATTATCTTTTTAAATTATTTCAAAGTATTGCTTGGTTATTTCAAAGGATTGAAAGAGGAGGACTCCTGAAACTAAATAGATCATGTTAGAAAATTTACAGAGACATTTTATTCGGAGGTACATTTTATAAATTTTATACTTATAATCAAAATCGATGAGGCTTGAACCAAAGGCAGTAAAATCAAGAGCAAATCATGTGGATAATATCCATTTCTTATTACTGAAGAGTTTTTTTCCCATAGGGATATTTGACCAAAATTCACATTTTACCAAAACTCAAAAAATTATTTCTTTCAAAATGGGTTATTTTTAATTGAGAAGAAATTTTTAAAGCATTTCAAATGAGTCCTTTTACTATATCCTCCCATACACTGTACAAATGAGTCAAACATATGGAAATCATTTCCCTTGTAATACATATGGATTTAACAGTTCAAGGAAATATCATTAGCAAAATGTGTTGCAGACTTGATTACACCTCCTAATATTTGAAGAAATAGTTTGATGGGTTTTATAAATGCAACATGTGCCACATTCCTAATTATTACTCAACTCCACATCTCCCCATGCTTATCTTTTGATTATGCTGAAGTGATGATAATGTTTTTCGAGATGAAGAGATGGCACGCTCAGTAACACATGAATCACAATGGCTTTTCTAAGAGCAAAGAAGGATCTGGAGAGGTTCTGGACCATCTAGATGAGGTCGGACACCAGGCCAGGAGGTCTTCAGGAGGGTTCAGCCTCTCCCCAGAACCAGCCTTCCACTCCTGAAGCCCAAACGTCTCTGCTTTCTATGTCATTGGCTTACGTTGTGCCAAAATCATGTTACAGAATCCTTTTACATTCTCATAGGTTGCTTTTTAATGATCTAGACATTATTACTAAGTTCTACTAAGTTATAATTAAATTTCTCACAAAGCTCTTTTATCTTATACAAGCTGAGTATCCTTTATGCTTAGGTCAAGAGGTGTTTCTAATTTTAGAACTTTTTGGATTTGGGAATATCTGAAAATATATAATGAAATACCTTGGGGATAGATTAAACACGAAATTCATCTATGGTTCATATATACCATATACAGACAGACTGAAGGCATTTTACAAAGTATTGTTAATATCGTGCATGAAACAAAGTTAGTGCATGTTGAACCATTAGACTTCAAAGGTGTTACTTGTGGAATTTCCCACTGGTGGTATCATGCAGGCGCTCCAATAGTTTCAGATTTTAGAGCATGTCACAATTTGGATTTGGGGATTAGGGATATTCAACTTGTATTAACTAATCACTCGGATCATCAGAAAGGAAGGAAGGGAAAGGAGGAGGGTGGAAACCGTCCTCTCATTGTCAGTTCCCAAGCCCTGGGAGAGCCATGCGGAAGGCCAACTTCGTGGGCTGTTCCCTCAGGAACTTAAGACACCAGGATCCCTCCCCCTCCCTACAGTAGACAGCCAGTCTTTAATGAGCTGCACCGAATGCCAGCGTCGGTATGTTTAACACTGTAAGAATTATCAAAACACAAACTATAAATGGAAATGTGAATCACAGACCGATACAGCCTTCTTCAATTAACAGAAAAATCATTACACATGATGTCTTTGAGTCATGAATAGCATCTGAAAACCAGGCCTGCCAGGTCCCAATCTCATCTTCTGCCTCCAATAATGTTGGGACTGATGCTCTGAGTTCCTGGACTTACTGACTTGACTTAGTCCTGGGGCCTCCGTTGTCAGGGTCGGGGCTAATTGTGGATCTGGCTGAACTCTGAAAATAACGTTTCTTGTCAGTCTTCCATACACACATTTCTTCTCTCTCCAGGCAAACAATTCCATTCTTCATATATACCTACTAACATCTAATTCTTTTTTGTTTTTTGTTTGCTTGGTTTTTTTTTTTTTTTTTTTTTTTTTTTGCAGTATTTGGCCAGGGCCATATTTGAACCCACCACCTCCTGTATATGGGGCTGGGGCCCTATTCCTTTAAGCCACAGGTACCTCCCATAACACCTAAATTTTCAAAAATTATTACTCATATAAGTTTAATTTTATATAGTATACATTTATATGGATAAATACTAAATAAGAAGAAACATCTATACTTCAGGATGTTTTTAAAAATATTCTCAAAAGCAGGAATTTCATCCCTGTAATTTTCACACTTATTCCCATGAAAGTCCATCCTGAGTTTTTAACCAATTTAAGAGAAATCATTATTGTTATTTTTGTTTGCCTACCATCACACACACATACACACACACACCTGTTATATACACATACATCCTATGTAAAATAATTTCTCAATATTTTGGTGGGAAAAAATTATAAAAGTTGATTTTCTGAAAATAGAACCATGATTTATAGACTAGTTGCCAAACTGGGATGACAATTTATCATTGCTTAGCTTATGAAATTATTTCCTATTCCAAATATTAATAATATGGTACAGTAATAAGGATTAAACCCCTTTTCCCAATTCAAACTAGTATCTACCTGCATATTTATTTTTGTCTATATATAACTGAAAGAACATTGATTAAAACATAGTATCTTAAAATGAAGACGCTACGGGGTAATAAGGTTATCAGTGATTTTAAATTTCCTCTCTGTATATTGTTAAGTTTCAAAATTCTTCATGGCATGCATTATTCCAGGGACAAAGACTAAAATGTTTAACACAACTCACTGGAATTCCCTGGCCTTAAATCTCTCTCTGTTCCTTTGTGCGTTCCGATACCAATTCTGGTCGCTTCCATTCATTCCTTTATCACATTCGGCCTCAAACCTCTGCAGCCGCTCCTCCTTTTCCCTGGAAATTTCTCCTCCTATGCTGTCTCGTCTAACTTCTCCTGGAATCTTCAGCTCAGCACGGACATTACTTTTCCAGGAAAGTCTTTCCTCCTTCCCCATAGGAGATAACACCCTTGTCCTCTACAACCCTGGAGCAACACCATGGAAGTTTATATTAGTGCCTTTTGTTCATTATTTTATTTCTGTAAACCACCCCGCCCCCAGGCTGTTTTGTTCAACACTGTATTTCCAGCACTCGGCACAGAGTAGGTACTCACTGAATATTTGCTGAATAAATGGAGTGAATGCCTTTGTTGCATGTTAAAATAGTTATGAGATTTATGTGTTTACTATGTGATTCCTGGACAGGTCCAAAGTTAGAGAAGTGCTACACAAATGCACAAATGCTCTGTGTTAAGGTTTCACAAAAATCTGACAAGTCTATGAAATACCACATCTCATATCAAAGAGTGCCTCTTTTTGTTGGCGTTACTGCAGAGTGAATAAAGAGACTGTAAAATGACTACAGGATACATACTAAAGAATTGCGTTTGTTGAGACATTTCTGCTCATTAATCCTGATAAAACTATTAAATATTCTCTGTAGCTCAGACAAAGCAACTAAGTACTGGTATAAATCTTCATAAGCCTCTAAAAGGACTTAAAGGACATAATAAACCCTATTTGTAAGACATACACATGATGTGAGGCTGACTTAGTTTGGGTGTCCAATTAAAATTATTGCTAACTGCACTGTTGCTGTGCCCTGAGGGATTTTCTCCTGGTTCTCCAACTCTGTGGCTCTGTTATTTTCTTGTGCTATAAAAGTGTATCCTTTTAAACATAAAATCAGACTCACTTGCTTAAAAAAGCAGTAAACTATAGGTTTTAATCTGCTGTTAGTAAGAAGCTCAACATTATTCCAAAGCTAGCAAAGTAAACTAAAATCATCCAATATAAAAAAAGTGTTGCCCCACAGAGAATATCTTTAATATATAATTGTCAGTTCTTGAGTGTCCATTTTTTAGATTATCTACTTTGCAAGTTCTCCAAAAGGAAGCTAAAATTGTGGGTGGACTTTCTGCAACCTATCTGCTGAATTATGTGCTTCCCCCAATGTGTTTCTGGGCTTTAAGAATCCCAGTGCAATAGTAACCAAATCAAAAGAAATATCAAGAAATGAAAGAATGGCATCCATATCCAATACAGATATGAAAACATATGTGAAAGTATTAATTTAACTATGTTTTTAAAGTTTTGTATTACTCGCAGCTTGGAGTTATCCCCCATACTGATCTGTGTTCCACTATCACGTGTAGTTGGACAAAGACCATCAGTGTAATTTTTCACATCCACTAATTGGTGTATTTTCCTCTCCTTTTGGCTTTTTGGTATTTTTGTTCTCTGCAAATAATGAAAATTAACATTGCACCATTCCAAATAAATCCACTGTCTCTGGTGGAGGCCACTTATCCTGCCCGTTTAGATCAGCTGGTCATTCCCCACTGGTCTGAAAGAATTGCTGGTGTTTACCTGTCAACTCCCTGATGAATCACAGCCCATAGGCCCGGAATCCTGGAAGATTAACTCATCACTTACTTTCTGGAGAAAAGTGAGGCCATGCTGGATGACCTTTCCTTAACATTTTGTTTCTTTCAACCTCAAAATCTCACTTCTCCGTTTTTTAGCTCTTTTCTATCAGAGAAAAAAAAATCATTCCTAGTTTGAGACTGATGAGAAATGAAGACAGTAGGAAAAAATAGGGTGGTTGGAAAGTCTGCTCAAGTGAGGCGAAGCAGTGCTAAATCCTCTTCCGCCATGGCGGCGCGGGCAATCAATAGGTAATGCCAAACATTTTAAAATAAAAATGTAACAAAACAAGTATATTATATTTAGTGATTTAGAATGAACTACCAAAAAAAAAAAAAGAAAAAGAAAATCATGTAAAAGAGCTTAAATGATTATCTCTGTGGAAGGGGAAATGGGGATGATTGCAAAGGATTTTTCTGTGTCAAATATTTGACTCTTTGTAACTTTAAAATCAAAATATTCTTTCTTTTAAGGAAAAATTCATCTCCCTACTTGGTCTGTTCTTCTTACATTTAAAGAGGGAGTCCAGAGAGAAAACTGAGAGAAAGCTTTTCCCACTCATTCTAACTAATGAGATCTGCCGAGTAGAGAAGACCTGCGAGTCAGACCCACCTGAGGAATTTCATGCAACTCACGCCTGCTACCCTCTTCGTAGATTCTAAAAATCCCAGAGAGAAATCAAAATGTGAGAATGGAGGATAGGTGAGTTTATTCTGAAAATTCTCCCCAAATGATTCTGATAGATTCCCCTTAGGAAACTTGTCCCCATGTGAGGATCATTTTAGCAAAAAGTTCTTGGATTTGTCTCTGCAGATCAAGGGAAAGAGATGGCTGTAATCCTAGCAGGCACTTTTTTCTTTTTCACTCTTTAACTCAAAAACCTCCAAATTCTGATCTCTATATAAAAAAGCGATGTAACAACGTTTATTTCATTGCACACTGGTCCCATTTAATAACATATCTTGGACTTTTAGGTTCACAGGCTATAAAAAGTTCCTAGTAAACGTTCATTTCAAAAAAAGCAACATCGTAGTAAATATGATTACTTAGTAATTTTATTTCCCGGAGGGTGGCTATTTTAGCATCCACATAAAATTATAAAAATGAGAAGATAAATTGACCCCAAATACCCCAGCTTTCTGCCTCTCTGCAGTGTCAAGAAACCAAGTCAGAGTAAATGTAATACGATGTTTATCATTGTTTGTGTACTTGCTGACTATGTATTAAAATTTCCTCATTCAGTGGTTTGAGAACAGTTGCACACTGAAGCCTTCTTCATTCAACATAGTTGCATATCGGAGCCTTATTCATCTCTTGACAAAGTAACCTATGGAGTTAGCATGCTGATATTTATTTCACTCTGAGCTTTCCAGCTAATTATGTTGATTTATTCCTTACACATTTTAATGATTCCTTTTGATTGGAGAGGAGCTAAAATTTAACCTGCTTTCAATACTTTAATCTGTTCTCCAGGTAATCATTCTAGGCTTTTGGATTCTGTCTTCCTGCCTCATAGGAAAAGGAATTCTAGTGGATGTGGTGAACTTTGGAGGCCAAATCCTAATTGGAATCCTCTTCTCACCAGTGACCAGCCATAGGACGTGTGGCAGACTACGCAGCCTTTCTGGAGCTCCTTAAAGTGAAGGTAATAACGTCTACCGTAAAGAATTTGGGTGGGCACACGGACACGTGAAAGGCACTTCACCTTCACAGGGCCTTCCCTTATCCTGCCTACTGGGTTTGTGAGAACAAATGGGCTACACCATGTTAGGTATTCGCAATGTGAAAACATCATACAATACTGAACAAATATTCACTTTGCATGTACCATGTTCACAGATATGCATGCAACACATCCATGTATAATCTAATGTTTTCTTACAAGGTGGAGGAAGGTATGAATAATGTGTAATGTTAAGCATCAAAATTCTTTACTTTGTATGTTTGTGGAAACTCTAAGAGCCCTATAGGCCAGTTACGTTATTTGATCATGAATTAAAAAAAAAAAAAAAATACTGTGGTTAATGATCTACAGAAAAAAAAAAAAACAAGAAGACTACCATATTCATACAAAGAATGAAATGTTTGCAAAGCTGTCTTTATTTAGGGAATTAGCATGGGTTTATCCCTCTTCCTGGCATCAGGAACAGGCAGAAAGAGGCTTTCTTTATGTGTCATAGGAAGAAAACTTTCTTCTGACCTTTCTACCTGTGACCCTGATGACGCTGGGAGGATGATAACCACGTCCAAGAGTCTCACCTCACTCACAAAGGTGGCAAACATTACTGCCTTGCGGGGAACAGGCCACCTGCAGACATGTGGTATCACAGAGTTGGCACTGCTCGGTAGCAAACGCCAGGGGGTACAGGTCTGGCTCACGCCAGTATCATTGTACTCCCCCTTCCTGCACCAGGCAAGGCCTTAGCCATAATATTCATACATTCAACCTACTTGTGTTTATTATTGTGGAATTTATACAGATCATAATCAAAGACCAAACAATCCTTGTAAGATTTTATCACATAAATTTTCAGTTATAAAAAAAGGGAATGAAAGTAAGCAAAGTTTTCAACTCTATTTCCTTTATTTTTGATCTCATGAGAACTTAAAGTAATTTTGTTAAGACATCTTTTGTATTTCCCTCCCTGTTAGGAAATGGAATTATTTCCCATTGATTGTAAAAATAAAAACAGTCCAACTACTGCTGCACAGCCTCAATATGAAATTTACACCCAACCCTGTCCTTTCTACCGTGACACCAAGCTCTTTGTAATTTCCCACTTCTTTATCCTACAGAACATTTTTCAAGCTATGCACAATAAAATATGAACGTCCCTGAAAAACTAATGGGTATTTGGTAATAAGATGGTTTTGCAATCAAGTAAGTTGAGGAAACATTGGAAACAAGGTTAAAGACAGGCTATTACATGGTAGACTCTAAACAAGTCTTCAGTAAGCAGATGCACACTGAACCCCAACAGGTGATTCTCGTGCCGCACTTCCAAACCCACTGTACACACCTTGACAAACCATTGCTCACGGTGCTGTAGAATATCTCAGAATCTGCTATTCTAGACCAATGGTTCTCAAAGTGTGCCCTCAGGACCCAGAGCTTCAGCATCACCTGGAAACTTGACAAACAAGCAAATCCTCTGACTCCTTCCCAACCCTACTGAATTAGCAAGTTCAAGGGTGAGGGCCAGGGATCTTTGTAAAGAAGCCCAGCAGGTGATTCTGATTCATATTCAAGTTTGAAGACCAAGGATAAGCTAAAAAGAGGAGTCTCTTCTCAAAAGTGAAAACATGGCTTTCTTGGAATGATATGGGACACATATAGTTAAAAGGTTATTACAGTGAAGAAAATTCAGACAGCCCACACCTCACATCCTTACCTGGTTCTGGTAGCAACAGCAGCTAAAATCTACTTAACTAGCATGAATCCTAAACACAGCGCGTTATTACTGCCTGTAAGCCTCATGTTCTACATTGGACCTCTAGACTTGTTTCTCCCACAGGTCTGATACTTTGTTTCTTCAAAATACCTACTGCTTTACCAACTGCATAAAATATATTAATCTGATCATTGTTTTATAGCTTACCCTCACCCAGGCAAAATTTTAAAAATTAGTGCCTGGTTTTGTTGTATAAGAATAAGAATGAAAACATCACTTACCAATTAAATGATCCAGATTTCTAACATGACATTTATAAGCATAAAAAAGCAGAAGTAAAAACCAATATATCATTATGTAACTTTAAGAAATGTTTTTATGGGCTGGGTGTGCTGGCTCACACCTGTAATCCTAACACTTTGGGAAGCTGAGGCTGGTAGACCCTTTCAGCTCAGGAGTTGGAGATCAGTCTGAGCAAGAAGGAGACCCCCGTCTCTACTAAAAAGAGAAAAACTATTCAAGTCTATTGTCCACTTACAGAGGGGGCTGTTTGCACTTTTCTTATTGTTTAATTTGAGTTCTCCATAGATTCTACTTAACAGGCCGTTGTCAGATTCATAACATGCAAAAATCTTCTCCCATTCTGAAGGCTATCTGTTTGCTTTGTTCGTGGTACGCTTAGCTGTGCAAAAGATTTTTAGCTTAATCAAATCCTAATTATTTATTTTTGGTGTTGCTTCACCGCCACAGAGGTCTTCCTCATAACGTATTTTCCCCAGACGCTCTTCTAGAATTTTCATTGTTTGGTGTCTTACATTTAAATCTTTTATCCAGTGAGAATCAATTTCTGTCCATGGTGAGAGGTCTGGATCTAATTTCAGTCTTCAACGTGTGGATAACCAGTTCTCTCAGCACCAAGGATGACAGATGAATGGCCAACAAACACATGAAAAAATGCTCATCATTTTTAATCATCAGAGAAATGCAAATCAAAACCACTCTAAGATCTCACCTAACTCCAGCAAGATTAGCCCACATCACAAAGTCCCAAAACACCAGATGCTGGTGTGGACGTGGAGAGAAGGGGATATTTCTATACTGCTGGTGGGACTACAAACTAATACAGCCTTTTTGGAGAGAAATATGGAGAATCCTCAAAGATTTTAACAGTAGACCTTCCATTTGACCCTTCAATCCCATTACTAGGTATCTACCCACAAGAACAAAAATCATTTTAGCACAAAGACATTTGCACTAGAATGTTTATTGCAGCTCAATTCATAATTGCCATGTGGTAGAAGCAACTTAAGTGCCCATCAACCCATGAATGAAATAATGAACTTTGGTGTATGTATACCACAGAATACTATTCAACTATTTTAAAAGATGGAGACTTTGCAGCTTTTACATTTACCTGGATGGGGTTGAAATACATCTTTCTTTGGTATCACAAGAATGGAAAAATTGTGGCTCACACCCATAATCCTAGCACTCTGGGAGCTGAGGTGAGTGTATTGCTTGAGATCAGGAGTTTGAGACCAGCCTGAGCAAAAGTGAGACCCCCATCTCTCCTAAAAATAGAAAAATCGAGGGAAGAGAATCTCTGGAGCCCAAGTTGGAGGTTGCTGTGAGCTATGACAACACAGCACTCTACCCAGGGTGACAGACTGAGACTCTGTCCCCCCCCCCAAAAAAAAAGGAATAGAAAAATTTATATCCAATATACTCCATACTGATATGAAAACAATATGTAAATAATCACATACTCATATGAACAATAAAACACAAATATAATCTAGTACGGGGTGGAAGGAGGTGAGGGCATGAGGCGGGGTCTCACCAGCGTGCACACAGTGCGGGTGTATGACACGCCCCCTGGGGGAGGGGCTCTTCCACAACTGGAACATTCCCTGGAAGGGAGCACAATGTAACCTAAATATTTGCGCCCTCATATGGATTTGAAACAAAAATAAATACATTTACAAAATAAATTTAAAAAAAAAAAAAAAAAACGGCCATAGTGGTTCACACCTGTAATCCAAACACTCTGGGAGGCCAAGGCAGGTGGATTGAGTTTAAAACCAGCCTGAGCCAGAGCAAGACCCTGTCTTTTAAAAAAAAAAAAAAAGGTTGTGGTGTGGCGCCTGTAGTCCCAGCTACGTGGGAGGCTGAGGCAAGAGAATCACGTAAGCCCAAGAATTTGAGGTTGATCAGGGCTGTGATGCCATGGCACTCTACCAAGGGCGACAAAGTGAGACTCTGTCTCAAAAAAAAAAAAAAAATAGAAAAAGTAAGCAGGCATCCTGGCACACACCTGTACTGCCAGCTACATGAGAAGCTGAGGCCAGAGAAGGGCTCAAAGCCAAGCAAGAGTTGAGCAACTTGCCATGCCACTCCATCAGGGCAATAGAATAAGACTCGGTCTCAAAAATATATACATACAGAGTGGCCGGAAAGTTTCTGTGTAAATATATGTGCCTATAAGGTATCTACAGTAGCCAAGATCACAGAAACAGAAAGGAAAAAGGTGGTTGCCAAGGGTTCAATGGAAGAAAGAGCTAGAATTTGTGTCTCATGGGCAGGGTTTAAGTTTTGCAGGATGAAAAAGCTCTGGATATCCAGTATAAAACTGTGGGACTATACCTGGCAAGATTGAAGGGCACACTTAGAGATGGTTAAAATATTAAATTCAATGGTATGTACTTATGAGCACAATTAAAAATAAAATGTTATTTTAAAAAATGTCCATTCAACTCATACTGTGAAACGGCTTCGCTGTGGTGCTTCCCTTGTGTAATTAGATATTTGTGTACTGTTTTCCTGTGTAGCATATGTTGTTCCCAACAAGGTCTCCAAGCAAATGGTTTGCAAGATAAACTGTAACACCAATAAGACAAATACAAGGTCTACCAGCAGATTATCACTCTTGAAACAAACATTATTACAATATCAATATACTCTATCCAGGAACTACAGCATTAAGGGAAAAGTTATTTAATTCATGGGCACATAATAGACACTTATTTTCAAAATAATAAATATGATTAAAAAGTGAAGGGCACAGCATCAAGGAGCTAAATTCTAATTTTATGTTAGAAAAGCAACCATAAAAACACTTTATTTGAATAAAAGAAAAATTACTCCCTCATTTATTCTACATGCTTCTACTGAGTTCTAGGCACTGAGCTAATAATTGCTGGAAAACAAAAACAAAAGAGATATGATTCCAGCCCTTAGGAAACTTACAGTATATTGAAAAGATATTTATAAAAATAAAATTATACTCAGTTGTACAATTGCTTTTTTAAAAAAGTTAAAGGCAGTCACTGTTTGAATGTAGGACAGTTTAACCCCAGTCTTTGTCTGCTGTGTTGTGAAAACTCATTTTTTAGACTCTAGAAATCTCTGAACATTTCAAGTTCAAGCTCAAATTGGGCTTTAAGGAATTGAGTTATAATAAAGACACCTCAGTTCAGTCTGATCAGACAAGATTTTGAGAAGCAAAAGCATTTATTATAAGCTTTTAATGCCTCCAATATAATCTCTCACTTCTGTACCAGCATTCATCATTTCTATTTGTATAGTGCCTGGTAGTTTATAAAATACCTTCGCTTCACATTATTTCACTTGATTCTTGCGACCCCTAATTAGGTTGGCAGATATTGTCTTCATTTTATAGACGTGATGCTGAGATGGGGGTGGGGGTTTAAGTGACTGGGTAATGGTCACAAACCCATCACAAACCCCTCACTTGCAAAACCAGCAATAAAAACCAAGCTTTCTTCTCACTACATAGTATATTTGTAAATTCCTTCACCCACAGTAAAAATTATCTGCCAGCCTTTGCAAAACAACATAATTAAACTAATAATATACAGAAATACACACACACATATACTTAGGAGATAGTAGAGAGCTATAGAAAATGTAATAGGGAAAAAATATTGAGGAAAAATTCCCTCCCCTGAGTTCACTTTCTTCTGGTCACAGAACCCTGCAAAGACTCTAATTCTGCTTTATGAATATTTTGGAAGCCTTGATTTCAATCTCTACTGCCTTAAAAAAACATCATACTGGAGGGTCATTATTTGTATGAGGCAGGTTAAATGGACATAAAATAGAAATTCTCCTTTGCAAGCTACGTACAAAGTTAGCAGGAAAAATGGTAAGCTGGAAAAGAAACAAGAAGCACCTGTCCAAGAAGCTCCAGAGTGGAGAGTTGGTTGTTACTCTACGATAAAATCCCTGCCCGGGGAGGGAAATTTTCATCAGGCCTCTGGCTTCACACATCCCAGATACTTCCGAAGGAAAGGCTGGAAGCCGGCAGCAAGCCCCCTGGCCCCATGGTGTGGGACAGTCTTCACCCCACACCTCCCCATACTTGCTGCTCTTCAGAGCTGCCTTGACATCCCAGCATATTTGTGGCCAGGACTGAACTTTAGAATTCTCCTGTGCTTCCACCAAATACACACACACAACATTCCCCAGACACACACAGATTCTCTGGATTCTAGGTCTGGGAATGAGAAGAGAACATGCTGGTGGAAAGGCCAAACTAAGCCTCAGACACTGCATCAGCCGTGTGCTCTCACTGCTCAAAGTCCAGAGGTCTCTTACATGGAAGCTTAAAAGGATGCTGCTTTGTGGACTTGACTTTTTCATAATCCCCAAATGAAGAAGATTCAGCCCAGAGTTCAGTCAGGGGCCAAAAAGAACTGTCACCTCCTTTCTCTCCTCCCCTCACCTTGGCGTGCCATCACTCTCCTTGGTTCTGGTGTGACTGAAGGTAAACGGTTTCACTATGGTTAAGTGTAAATCAGGGGTCCTCAAACTTTTTAAACAGGGGCCAGTTCACTGTCCCTCAGACCCTTTGAGGGCCGTACTGTAGTTTAAAAAAAAAAAAAACTATGAACAAATTTCTATGCACACTGCACGTATCTTAAAGTAAAAAAAAAAACAAAACAAGGGTGGGGCCTGTGGCTCAAAGTAGTAGGGCGCTGTTCGGAGGTGGTGGGTTCAAACCCAGCCCCAGCCAAAAACTGTAAAAAAAAGGGGGGGGGGAACAAATACAAATATAATATTTAAAATGAAAAAAAAAAAAGGTGCCCCCTATCTGCAAAAAAAAAAAAAAAAAAACCTCCTAACTTCAGGGAAAAAAGGCCCTCCTTAACCACAAAAAAAGACCCTACTAACTGCAAAATAAAAAAAATATATAGACTTCCTAACTTCATAAAAACACAAATCCTAACTTGTTCTTACCTCGGTCCTCAGGCAGCAGCAGGCTCTGCACAGGCAATCTTGTGACTCATCTGATCACGAGTCTCAGTCTCACCCAAGACTGAGAGGAGTCATGGAGAGACAGAGAGAAGGAGGGGAGTCGGAGAGTGCGGCGCCCATTCCACACAAGTGCACTGTAGCCTGGACCAGTCAGCTGCTAAGTAAGACAGGCAGAGGCAAAAACACCTGGCGGGCCGGATAAATGTCCTGGCGGGGTGAATGTAGCCTATGGACTGTAGTTTGAGGACCCCTGCTATAAATAAATCCCTGAAAGTACTTAAAAGTTTCCCTAACTATTATAAATTGAACTGTGTCCTCCAAACTTCTTATGTTAAAGCCCTAAGCCCCAGTGCCTGAGAATGTGACTATACATGAAAACAGGCCATCTCAGAAAGGGATGGATTGGGGTGAGTTCTAATCCAACCTGAAGGGAGTCGTTATAAAGAGAGGAAATTTGGATACACAGACACCAACAATATGCATACAAGAAGACGACCATGGGAGGACACAGTTAGAAGACAGTCATCTGCAAGTCAGGGAGAGCGACCTCAGCGACACCAGTCCCACCTACACCTTCATGTCAGAACTGCAAGAAAATCAGTTTCTATTGCTTAAGCCACCCAGCCAGTGGAATTTTAGTATGGCAGCCGGGCTCCCACTCACATCATGTTCGAGGTCTGCTGATCTATCTTTATGTGGTAGTCTAAAGAATGAAGTTCTCTTCCCAGTTCCATGCCTCATAAAATAGTATAAAGTCTAAAAACAAAAGAATCCTTTTGTACATGTTGCCCATGTGCCTGTACCAGGATCAATGACAGAAGAAACCATTTCATGTATCCAATTAAGATCTTAAATGAACCATTTTTAGAAAAATAACCATTAAGCACTTTAAAACAGTCTTCCCCCAATAAGATGAAAAGAGTTTCAATGGATGATAGCATCTGTTTGCAACATGTCAGAGTTGGCAGACAGGTTAGATTATAATCAGAAGAGGCTTTTGGTTTGGAAGCAGGACTTGTAATATTCCTCGATATTTGGCCTAAGTGATTAAATGCATTTGGGTTTGAATATACAATCACATTTGTAAATACCTGATCTGTGATTAAATCTCTCCAGTGTCTAACCCCAAATCTTTACTAATTCTGTATACAACATTTTTTCCCTTGGTCTTTAAATCAGTCTTAGGTAAGACCCTAATTTGTGATATGACGTTACTGAGTTAAAGCATTCTGAAAGCACAGGAAATTAGATCAAACTTCGAATTAGCTGTACTACCAACGTGCATTTTCATTAACATGTATTCAGAACATTTCAAAAAGAGCAGATAGATTTTTTGGTACTCTACTTGTTAAAGGAGCATTTTGTTCACTGAACTACAATTGTAGTATAAAACGATAGACCACTTGTAAGGAAAAATCTTCCAATAAACTAAGCTAAAATATGGGACGTCAGGGTCTGTTTGTAATAGTTTTTCAAATGAAAAGAGTTTCCTCTTGGAGGTTTAAATGTAATATTTTATTTCACACTGCCAGTAAAATCCCTAGCACATGGTAAGTATTCAATATGTATAGTTGAATACTGTAAATGTTTTAGAATAAATATCCATATGGCAGAGAGTCATGCCCTCCTTTGAAATCCATTCATTATAGCATAAAATTCAATTTATTGATAATAAAAGCATTATTTTGGTATTGATAGAGAAAGGACACTTAAAACAACAAGAAACACTCATGCCACTTCCCGAGTTAATCTAGTACATTCCCCCAGTGACTCACTGCCCATTTGTTTATGTGGCTTTGCTCACCAAAATGAACACCATACGGGCTCCATAAAACAATGGCCTAAAACAATACAGTTTGTGTTCAGTGGATAACACATGAATGACAGTGAATGAATGCTTTAAAGACTTTTTATAACTCCCTTTTAAAACTTAAAATTTCTTACACAAAAGGTCTGTGAAGATGGCTTAATTCATTCCCCTTGAAAAATGAGGAAATCGATCTGTTGATCTTAAAGAAAATATTATATCATATGCAGAAATCCACAATACGGAAGTTCATAAAATTTCTGTGCCAAACAGTAAGGTTTGACTTGTAAATTTTTTTTTAACTTTTAGAGAAATGAGTTCCGTCAGCTGATATCAAAGGAGTCTCCGTTTCTATTGCTAAACCTGAATTATACTAATGGATTATGTATTCAAGTTTTTAATATCGCTCTTCAAGTGTAATTCTGTTTATCTAGATATGATTCAGACTACATTTTTATATGGATCATTTGAAAAATGTATTCTTAGATTTCTGAGAGAACTACAAGATTTTTCCAAGCTCTCAAGGGACAATTTGCCTTTCTGGGGCACAGTTTATTCACATTTGGCTTCATAGGTTGTATTTCAAGTCATAGCTTTGGTCGAGGAGTGGGTGAAAAAGTTTTGTTCGCCTTTCCCTTAAGCACTGCCTGTCTTTCATTTGCCCTATTTAATTCTCGTTTTTAATGAGAGTCTACCACCTTGCATTCTGTGGAAAATCAAGCAACAGTCTTTTCAAATTCTAACACAAAAAATCATAATTCTGTTTCTACAGCTGGTTAATGCAAAACTGTCTGAGCTGCCTATACCTAACGGGAAAATAAAGTTGGAAGAGTCGCTGGGGAGACACAGGAGTGGAGGAGCTCAACTCTGGGGTCCACTGTTCAGAGATTCTGAGCTGTTGCCAGTGATAAAATAGATGAATATTTATAATCTCATTTACTGAATCATTTACAGACATTATATCCAAATAAGACAAGAACAAACCGTGAGAGCTCCACTCTGATATCTTACATGAATTATTTAAGAAATCTCACAACCTGCATTGTTATATTTCAATGATACATGTTTTGAAGAACTTACAAACACTATGCTTCTATTTAATTATATCCCTCAAACATGTACATACATAGAAAATGAATTCCCCATTTTTCAATGTCCTCTCAAGTTTCACTGTTGTAAACCATTCACACTCATTGGTCTATAAATTATTTCTCAAATGAAGTGAATATTGTTGGAAATTTTGAAAGGCAAGCTAGTAAGTCAAATAAGTTCATATATCATGGTTGAACCCCTACCCAGTTTTAATTTTATTTCATTCATTTGGTAAATGCACCATTTAAAGACAACGTACATGTTCTCAAAGCTAAGTCACCAAAATTAGCACTGAACTGTAGTAGATCACTCAAACTACTCACATTTCAAAGTTTTACAATAAGATGTCCCAAAGCAGCCTACCAGCTTATACAATCCAGTTGATCAAGTACAAAACTATAGCATATTTTTTTCTCTAATACCAGTAACATTTGTAAACTCTATTTTGACCTTCAATAATGACTGCAATCCCATCAGCACAGCAGAAAACAAACTTGGTTCCACAATCTATAAAACTTAAGATGTAATATCATACTTTTCATTAGTTATGATCGCTGCAAGTAACTAAAGAAGTTAATTACATGGTCTTCAGTGGTACTCAACAATCTGTTAAAGGAAAATCAGTTATTTGAGCACCAAGTGTTGCCATTTCCCATTTTAAGAGTCTCATTTTAAAATATCACATTGAAGACCCCAGAAGTTGAGATAGTCCATTCATATTTCCTTCCAAATGATATGACATTCTAGGCAAAATTAACTTCATTATTTAATAAATAAAATCCACAAATCTGCATAAGCTCAAGGAAAAAAAAAACTGAGTGAAGTATTTCATTGCTCACTTGATCTTTCTCGAGAATTCTAACCATGATCTACACTGGGCCACCTCCCGCCCTGTTTTTACCTTGGCCTCTGTGTAGGAATGCGTGTTTATTCTGAAGCCATATTTGATGGACATCACGTTTCCATTTTATCTTCAACTGTCTCAGGAATTATCTAGGTTGTTATTTTTATGTTCAGAGGTTTCTAAACAGTTTTTGCCTTAAACTCTTATCAGTACAAAAACATTACTCAGTGTTTTCCATACGTTTTTGATACGTTCACTGTTTGCAGGGAGACAGGAAGGCAAGGGAGACAAACAGAAGATTTGATCATTACATCAATTTTTAGTAACGAGTTAAAATTGAGCAAAATATAAGGTATAGTGGAGAACTACAGGTTGAGAGTTGAGAACTTTCTTTCCTTAGCCCTAGAGTTTTTTATGAAGACACTTCCATTAGAAGAAGCCCAGCCTCCTTTCCCCTGAGGCCCTTCTACCTAGGGAAGGAGGAACTGTTAACAGAAGCAGAGTATGAAGAAGACGAACCAGCTCACAACACTTTCCCTTTAGTGAATTTGCTTGGGTTCTGCTTTCTGCCCAGAGTAAAAAACATCCAGAGCTTCTGACTGCCCGGATGTGTCTGTAACTATTGGTGCAAGTCTGTTAAATTGCGCTGGCAATTGGCAGTAAGCCCTTTTGACCTACAATCTAAATGTAGATCTACAATCAGCTTTAATCTCCATTTGTCACATTAATCTCCATTGATCTGTCGTCTCTATACTGTTTCTTGTTTGATGCTAACCTATGGAAGTAAGGAACAGGGAGTGTTACTACTGACACTAAAAAAAACCCAAATCTGTACGTGATACTAGGGGGAAACAAGCTCTTGGAGATTACCTCTTTTTAAGGGAAATACACAAACAAATTTTAAAAGAAGACAAATGTGAAAATGCTATCATAGAGATAGCATTTGCTATCATATCTGCCTTGGTAAAGGCAGATAAGGGTTCTAAAAAAGGAATTCTGGAAAAGTTTTAGGGAGAACTATAACCAGAACTTGAAAGCATTTTGGATCTGGAAAGCAATTTACAGAGAACAGGAGAAGAAAATGTTCCAGGTGTGCAGAAATAAAACAATGTTTAATCATTTCTTAAGTAGGGTGAAAAAGCACATTGCTTTACAATCCATACTATCTGATCCCCTGATAACATGGGTATCTATGTATCTAAAGAGGTATGCTTATCTAATTGTGTGTTTGTACAGACATATGTAAACTTTGAAAAAGAGACCTGGTAAGAAATTATCAAAACTCATTTTACAACAAAGACATTTGCACCAGAATGTTTATTGCAGCCCCATTCATAATTGTCAAGTCATGGAAGCAGCCCGAGGGCCCATCAAGTCATGAATGAATTAACAAATTGTGCTACACGGTATATGTATACCATGGAATACTATGCAGCCATAAGAAAAGATGGAAACTTTATAACTTTTATGTTAACCTGGATGGAGCTGGAACACATTCTTCTTAGTAAAATATCTCAAGAATATTAGAAAAAGTATCAAATGTACTCAATACTACTATGAAACCAATATATAATCACCTATACATTCTTACAAGTGATAAAACATAACTACAGTCCAGAAAGAAGGAGGGAAGAGGGGGGTGAGGGCAGGGAGGAAGGGAGGCCAGGACAAGGGAGGGTATTTGGTGGGACCTCACCTAATGTACATAACATAATGGTACGTTTCAAAACTATTAAACTATAAATGTCTCACCGCAACAAATAAGTCAGGTATTGGTTATGTTAATCAGTTTGATATAAGCATTCCACATTATACAAATCAGTACATTGAACCCTATAAATGCATTAATGTATAGTTATGATTTAATAAATAAAAACAAATCAAAAAAACAAAAGAAAGATACCATATTTAATTGAGAAGAGACAGGAAATCAGACAGTCACGGGGTCTTCTAGCATTTTCTCTTATCTCTGCTGTCATATATACCTATACCACTATACAGTGGGCTTGTGTTGAACCTCTAACAAGTGGTATAATTTAAATAAAGAGAGAAAGAGAAAGAAAGGAAGGAGGGATGAAGTCAGGTAGAATTACAATGAGAAATACTTTACAACAGAATTACACAAGCCTTTTTTTTTTTTTTTTTTTTTGAGACAGAGCCTCAAGCTGTCACCCTGGATAGAGTGCCGTGGCATTATAGCTCACAGCAACCTCCAATTCCTGGGCTCAAGCGAGTCTCCTGCCTCCACCTCCCAAGTAGCTGGGACTACAGGTGCCCACAACGCCCGGCCATTTTTTGGTTGCAGCCGTCATTGTTGTTTGGCGGGCCCGGGCTGGATTCGAACTGCCAGCTCAGGTGTACGTGGCTGGTGCCTTAGCCCGTTGAGCCACAGGCGCCAAGCCATTTACACAAGCCTTAATCAACTTCTTCATTTATAGGTTACTCTAGGATTGTAAAATGTCAGTGGAACACCTTCCTGACAATCAATATTCATTACATTGAGAAATTAAAAAAGCAGAAATCAATATTCAAATGTTCAACTGACAGAGTGAGAGATAAATGTCAGACAAATACTCATTTCAAAAATTATAGGCTCTGTTTGTCTTAATACATCAAGACTTAATTTTACTGTCTTTTCACTGAAAGAATCCTGACTAAGTCAATACTACATTAGAACATTTCCCAACTTGTGACATGCCTCCAAATATTTCATCACATTCACTCAGAAAACAACATCGCTAATAAGAAGCAACTTCTCTCAAGGGCAGCATACGTCATTCTAAATCTGCCTTTGAAACCACTTGTTTCAAATGATAAAACATTAATTTATTCTACATGTTTTGGAAATTCGATAATCCTTATCTTACTTGTTTCCACTAAGTCTGGTTATGACGACTTGTTACTAATGGTCTCCAAAAAGACGTTAGAAAGGGAAGAAGAGAAGTTGTGACTCTGGCAATCAGCTCGAGGGGGGCTTCCCAGAGGACATAAGGATAAAGCTAAGACCCACAGGACACAGGAGGGGCTTGCTGGAGGAGGGGAGGCAGGGAAGGGAGCAGGGGAGCGGGTCCTGGGATGGAGCCTGGTGAAGTGCCAGGGAACCGACTTCGGGTCCCTATGTTGGGAATGGAGAACACCAGAGGAGGAGCGTCCCTAGGACCACGTGAAGCAATTACATCCTCTTTCTAGAGGCAGTGAAAGACGTCGCAGAGTTTGAACCAAAGGAGTGCCCTTTTGGAAAAACCCCTCTGGCTTCAATTAATCAATCTCATCAAGCAACTTCATGTTGCTATATTTTCAGAGAGGACTGATTGGGCTGCGGCAAATAGTGCTGACACACGCATGGCCAGAATGCTTAGGGGAGGGATTGCATGAGTCTCTTTCCCAAATTCATATCACAAGAATGGAAAGGCAAATATCCAATGTACTCAATACTAATATGAAACCAGGAAACGATCCAATTCACACCCATACAGAAGAAAAACTCATTTCAAATCAGTTGAGGGGAGAAGAAATGGGGGACAGAGGAAAGGGGGGTTATGGTGATCTCGCTGAACGGGCACGATATAGAGGTGTAAGGCACACCTTTGGGGGCAGGACATAGCCATAAGAAGGACTCTACCTAACAAATTCAAACATTGTGATTTGGTTGTGTGTACCCTCACATTAACCAGAAATATAAATAAGTAAATGAAAGCCTGTGTCTACCACCTCATCCAGACCTCACCTCCGCACAGGCAGGAACTTTTCTTGCTGACTCATTGCCATATTCTCAGGCCCTAAAAGGACAACCTGACCAGGCTGTAGCTTTTCTCACGAGGGACCCTAACATGCACACTTTTCATATTCTAAATGAAGAGTATTCAAGACTTGTCTCTATAACCTCCCCTTTGTAGATTGTCCATATAAACTGGGTGGAGTTTTTGATACTAATGAAAATACCTGCAAAAGTGTGGACAAAATGACTCAGCCAAAAAGTATAGGGAAGTCTCAAGAGATTCTCATTGTATATTCCACAACATATAAATTTGTTTCAAATAATCCTCTTGTAATTCTTTTTCCCTATAGAAATGCATATAATTTACTTTAAAAATACCTTTCATGATACATAAAATGCTAAAAATGAGCCCTGCAAAAATTATGCAAATATAGATCGTTTAATTTTAGGTCAAAATGGATACTATCTAAATTAAGGGGCCAGTTACTAAGGTTACAATGAATGAGGGAATAAAGTAAAACAGTATTTCAGCAAGTCTTAACAAGTACAAAAAATATACTCAACAACATATCTCTCTCTCCAGAGAAAGCTATTATGTAACGACATATTTTCCCCAACAGCTATATTTCTGCTCATCTAAGTACATTTCTTCTCTTTTTTTTCTTTTTCATCTATTGTATAAAAACCGTTTCTGTGCCTACAGGTCAATGAATATTTAGGTGTATAATCTCATAGCCTCTTTCTTCGACCAGGTCACACTGGCTTTGACAAGGAAAATGATGGATACTGTTTTAATGATGTTTGAATTTTTTCCAAATTCCAAAGACCACAAAAAATATTTTAGTCTTAAAATCGTGAAATTAGGCATTAAAACAGTGTGTGGTGACATAAACTAATATCACACCTATCACTAATATAATTCACAAAGTGCATTTATTTTAGGTCATTTAGAAAATAAAAAGTCAAAGGTATAGGCAAAGGGGTTGGAAGTTTCTAGCACAGAAAATGAATGTTTAGCTATAACCTCACATGAATAGTGCAATACATAAAGAGGTTTTTTAAAACAATCATCAAAATAAAGTGACAGGCGAGGAAAATTGGCATAGTTTATTTATAAAGGATTCAATTCTATAGTAATAGACTGTGCTGTTGAAAATGTCTGTTGAAAACTATAAATGAGCAATCTGAGATATCAAGACGGAAGCTTCCCGTCTTTTATGAAAGAGCCCAGATTCATGCAATCTTAGATTTCCATTGAGGAAAATCACATTCCTAAAAGTTTTTCTTTTTAAAAATAACATGACCTAGGTTGTAACAAATTTGAATTCATCAGGATCCTAAGAGGTAAATCTTCTTTATATTCCCAAAGATCTGACCTCTTTTGTGGCTATAATATCACCACTAAAGGAATCTACCACAGCTTTTGTTATTAGTGAACTATCATTTCTCCAGCTTAATTGGAGTTTTACAGGTTATTTCTTTATATATCAGCAAGTCATAAACTAAAATAGGCGGCCTAGTCTGTTTATAATCTCTTTCACATCCAGAAAACATGAATCTCTCCGTTCATTTTTACGCAGGAATTCTAAGTCATCATTTCTTTGTGCCTCTTGAGTAATACCTGACACAGTACAGAATAATAAATCACATTTTACTACTTATGGAATGGCAAAAGCCACAAGGCTATATATAATTCTATATTACTTCTGCCTTCTGTAAGTGATATTTACTAGTGGAGTCCTAACTCTGACATTTACTCTCCTTAAATTCCAATCAAGTTATTAACATTACCTACATTTAACGGGATAACAGTCATTCCTCCTTATTTCAACATAGAAGGGTGAACTTAACAGTACAAACTTTATGTGCTACACAATTTGCAAGCCCCAAAGTCCTGAGTTTCTATATTTAGACTCAAAACTCTTAAAACATAGGCTATGCTAAATCAAGACAATTAAATTTGACTCATATGAATCTTAACAGCATTAAAAATTCCCATTCTTTCCTCATATAAATGAGGGTTCTGAGTCACAGAAACTCCAAATAGCCTTCTGTCTTTGAGTATGTTTCGTTTGTTTCACAGCTTCATGCTGGCCCATTTTCATGATTTCTATGATCAAATACGTGGTGCCTCTTTGATTGTTAGGTTCACAAGCCATGACAATGATTATTGCTACATCATGGCTGTGAGTATCTCTATAATGTAGATTTTATAAGAGATTATTCTGATATAAAAATATTCACAAACAACCAGGAATTATGCACAGATTGAAAAGAAACTGTGATCATACATATCTATATCCTGTGTACTTGGGATAAGCAAAATCAATCTATAACGCATTGTTAAGGCTCTGGTGACAGAAGGAACACAAAACTAACATCTACTTTTTCCTGCTCTTTGGTAATTGCTCGGTGTAAACATAAACCAATCAATGATAATGTTTCTGAAGCTCTCTTCACGTGTAGATCATGTATTGTCTCTACCTGTGTACAGAGGTAGAAGTCAAAGTGCATAATGATGAGCTCTCTAGGAAATAGGCCCTGATTTTAGTGCTCGCCAACAGCTATGGTATAAACTCTCCTATCTTGGCTGGTTTCAAGCTATAAATGTAAGGAAAACTTCTTGCAAAATGCCTCAAAATTGGCCCTTGTGGGCCAATAAAAGCTGACTCCAGAGTCCTACAGCATGGAGACTAGAGATATACGCACACACCAATGCAGGTTCAATACCCTTTATCCAAAAGGCTTGGGACCAGAAGTGTTTGGATTTTTTTCTTTTCAGATTTTGGATTATTTACATATGCTTAATGGAATATCTTGGAGATGGGACACAAGTCAGAGTACATTTCTGTCACACACCATATATACATTGCCTAAAGGTACTTTTGTACACTGTAGTTAATGATTTTGTGCACGACATGACATTTGTGTACACTGATCCATAAGAAAGCATCAGAGTCAGGTGTAGAATTTTCCACTTGTAATATCACGTGGGCACTCAAAACGTTACAAATTTTGAAGCATTTCAGATTTCAGATTTGTGATGAGGATGCTCAGTGTGTATTTGTACAAACATGTTGATATATACTAGACACACAAAAAGGAAATTTAAATGTAGTTCTAAATAAATCAATTTCTCTAAAGTTTACGGCAGCTCTTTCTAAAGGTCAAGATTTCTCTTTAAATCTCCTAACTTTCTAATTATATAACTTATTACACTTTAATTTGAGGCCCCTTATAGAGTAACATCAACAGGTTTGAAATGCATTAGCATTTAATTAAGCATATAATTAGCTGTGGCCATATGTTTGGAATCTAAAATAAAGCAAGCCAGATTTGAGAACTCAGACAGCAGACCTCTAAGAAATTTCATAAATTTCGTATCATCCTTCATGATCTTTTCATGATCTTCGTATCATCCTTCATGAAGTTCTTACAAGAATATGTGTCGGTGAGTAAAGACAGGACTTATGTAGAGACCCACATATTCTGTTCCTAATAGAGTCAGCCCTCAGCATCTGTGGATTCCACATCCTCAATCAACCGACTATGGATTTAGGAAAATAACAATACAACAGTAAGAAAATAAACCTGATTTTAAAATACAGCAGAATAATTATTTCTATAGCATTTACATTGTATTAGGTATTAAAAGTAATCTGGTGATGATTTAAATTATGTGGAGGATGTGCGCAGGTTGTATGCAAATCCTGTGCCATTTTCTGTAAGGCATCTGAGCACCTGCTGATTTTGATGCCCAGCTCCTCACAGATACCAAAGGATGACCAGCACGGAGATACAGCATTTAGTTTTCAGTAGACCATGAAACTCACACGTCCTATGATTTTTTTTTTTTAACCACAATTTTTCTGCAATGGTGCATTACCTCCCAGGGAGAAATTTTACCTTAGAGCATCACAAAAGAACTCCATGCACCCATCCATCCATCCAGTCCATCAGAAACTGGAAGGCCTAGACCTTTGAACTCCATCCACCCATCCATCCATCCATCCACTCCATCAGAAGCTGGAAGGCCTAGACCCTTAATTACAAAGGCCCTAGAAACAGAAAAGCAGTAAGCTAGCATCACACAGAGAGAAGGTGACAGAGACTACAGGCCTAGCACAGTCCCATTCACAGGGCCCAGCCCGTGACAGCACACTTGGAATTTGTGCAGCATGGTGGTTCCAAGCGTCCTTACGTGCTGCTACCATCGGAGCAAACTGCCACCACTAACAGAGAAGAATGTGGAAACGGCCATCAAAGTCTTCAATGCCTATAACTTTTCCCCAGCAATTCCACTTCCCATAGTAGTATCTTTAAAGATAACTTCCACATTTGGGAAAATGTGCACATGTAAGAATGTTCACTATGGTTATTGTTAGCAACAGAAAAAAGGAAACAACCTAGATGTTGAGGAAGAGGCCACTAGCTAAATCAAGTGTGGCAAATCTGTACAGTGGAATAATATTTAGCGCTGGACTGGTTAAAAAAAAAAAAAGAGGTAAGTCCTGATGCACTACAACGGAATACATTTAAAGATAAATTGTTATATAGAAAAACATATACATCAAATGTACAGGGAGTGGGTATCATTTGGGGTAACATATGAAATAATTTATGTAGACATAAATTATCAATGGAAGAATCACAATACCTATAAGAATGGTTTTCTTTGAGGCCATTTCTTTTGTACCATTTGAATAGTTTTGTGTCACTAATTCGTAAACAATTTTCTTTAATGAAAACATCTGAAAGAATTTGTCATGACGTGTCAGTTTTTCAAGTTCTAATGAATTTTAGGGCTTCTTCACATCTTTCTTACGCAAGAAGACTTAGATGTAAGACGGCATGAAAAGATCCACATTTTTTACTCATTTTTAAAATCGCTCTCTTGCTCATTTATTTTTCTGGAACCCCTTGCCTCCTTTCCTCAGTTGAAGAGATGTCCAAAGCCATTATCCCCCAAATAACTGTCACTATAACCCCCTGAAGTCTGGGACCCGAGAAAAGCAAAAGTTGTTTTTGGCTTGAGAAAAGTTCTCGAAGCCAAGAAAAAGTTTTGAGCAGAGTGGAAAGAGCCGGACTTTGTCCAAGAGTGTGAAAAGCAGAGGGTGTACAGAGGTTCCCTGGACACTCATCAGCGTTACAGTCTTGTAGTCAGAATTTATGCATCTTTATTCCAACATCAGCACTCTCACTGATGACTGCGTGTTAAAAAATACAACATAGGCAAGTGTGTGTGTGCACAGAGAAAGAGAAGAGATAAATATCGATAATGCCAGAAAGACCAAAGTCACTTCATCTTTATTAATCTGCTTTTCCCCAGCAACATTTGCCTAGCCTCAATATTTTTCACTAAACCCCAAGTTGACACCTCCAAAGTGAAGAGATAGTCAGTTAAATCCACCAGTTAAGCAGCTTATCTGTTTGTCCAACCCTGGGCAAAGTACACGTGAAACAAATGAAACCCATAAAACTATCCCAGGGGGAGCTTAAAATCTTCAAACAGCAACTACACTTCTCAGGGCATTTTAGAGTGGTGGATTTACACTCAATTTCCCTACAAATAGGGCACTCTTTTTTTTAGGCAAAGAAATTACAAAATACATTTATCTAGAAGTGGCACTTAAATACAAGATTCTTGTTATGCCCTGGAATGCTACAAAGTAATGTTCACGCTGCCTCTAAACCCAGCTGTTTCGAGGAAACACAGCACTACAGGAAAAACATACTAGTACAGAAAGCTGAACTCATTATCAAACCACAGTGAATGTGCTCATCAGTCTTAGAAATTCATCACCAAGCAGAATCTTTCTCAGAAACTGGGAAGCCTGGGAAATCCTAACAAACAGGCACTTCTCTGAATGTGGAATAAATGATTTGAAAAAAATCTCATTGTTTTTGACCCTCACAGTAGAAATTTTATAGTCATTCTGACTTTCCCCTCCCTCCTCTTGTATCCTCATCTAGACTCAAGAATTGTCTTTGCTGGAAGAACAAAGCATGTTCAATAATCAATACAGGCTTCAGAAAGGAAACCAAAGACTTGATAATAATACCTTTGGCCTTGGTTTGCACAAATAAAAACCTTCACTTGCCTCCTGGAAAAATTATCTGCTGATAATAAAAGATTCTGCTTTACATATCAAAGACCTTTGGGAAAAGTCCCTAACTCAAAGTATTAAAACAATAACAATGTATTTCCCACCCACCATGACTCTTTACAATTCGGTTTTAAACCCCAAAACTGAACCACAAAGAAAATATAAGAAAATATAACCAATCTCTAACTTTTATTGTGATTACTATATTGCTTTAAATATTACTTTTCCAAAGTTATGTTCCCTACCCACCGCAGTTCACTAGCACCCTAAGCACACTGCCGGGGTACTTCTTTTAGTAATGCAAGGTGGGCTTTCATACTTTCTCCCAGTAGCACCATAAAAATAACAGTACAAATGACTCAAAAGCCAGAGGTTGGTGGAAGCTAAAATAAAATAAATTTCAAATCTTGGCTTCAATTTTCCCCATCTAGCATGATGCTGGCAATGTGATTTAAGTATGACTATGTTTGAGGTATTAATGGATAATGTTATAATGTGAGGAAATGGGTAGTCTTTTAACTTGAACAACAAAGACACTCAAAGACATTCATCGAAGAGTAGAATGAACAGTGCCTGGCACACTATGGGTGTTTAGGAGAGTCCCAAGAAAAGTCCCAAGAATGTCTGTTAACCAGATATTTAGTTTAACCTTTTCTACTCTTAAACTTCAATTTCTATAGAATTTGACATGGAAGCACTATTCCAAAGTTTAAAAATTTTAGGTAACTTTTTATAGAACTCAGTTGCAATGCCAACTGAGTAAATCCTATTTAAAAAACAGCAAAGGGATCATTAATAAAATTGATTTTTAAATGGTGGCTGAATTACATACTAAAAGCACTAAACCCCCAGTTAGTTGTGTAATTAGCAACATACAGGTATGTATTGAAACTCCTCAACAGAAAGTCCTTTACATGTTAGTATTTCCTAAAATGAAGGCTCTATTACAGAAACAAAAACTTGATGATTAAGTTAAGGCAGTTTTGTCTTTTCTTAAAATGAGTCACTCCATGAATGAAAAACAGCAAAAATCATCACAAATATTTGCAATTTCAATTCTCATTCCTCATTAACTTGTTTCATATTATAAAATATTCCCTTTCATTGATGTTTGTACAATGCCTAAAACCAAGCTATGTCAAAATAAGATGTAAGTAACCGAGTATGTCAAACAAATCTAGAATCTCAACATGTATTTTATTTTAATTTGTCTTATTCTTAGTTCCTTTATACAACAGGAAGGCAAAAACACAACAGATGACATCAAGCAACTGTGTTGAGGTAATGCAAATCTTGTGACGCTACCAAATAAGACACTGAAATTGACTATACTATAATCACAAAAATCATAGAATGGAAAAAAAATTGCTTATGTCTTGTGTATTTATTATGTATACTTGGATCCCCAAATGTGTCAGCACGTTCTAATTGCAACTGTCAGTTGGTGAGACCACAATTAAGATGAGATGACTGTTTTCTGCCTCAGAAATAATTAAATTCCCTAGACCAATAAATGGACTCAGCCTTAGAAAAAGAGCCCAAAGTGGGGGGAGGGGAAAGCAAATAAGCTAACAAATAAACGAACAAAAACTCAGAAAGAACGAAGGAAGATACAGTCCCTTAAAGACCAAAGACTACAAATAGTTGAAAATATTACAACACAGAATAAAGAACAAACAGGTTATTTACCCTATGTGACGACAATATCATTGCAATCTCCAAGATCATATGATTCCATGAATATCATATTACAATCTATTTTTGAGAAAAAATTAATGTCTATTACTAGGAAGCATCTAATAATACATGACACCTTTTATTATTTCTCCCTTTAATCTACCACTTGCCTCCTTGTGCCTTTAAGATAGGTCAACATCAAGAGCTCAGCCACTTCCACAGAAGTCTATGAATCAGGTTCCATAGCCCACTCTGACATGAAGAAGAGTGGCTTAGGTGGGTTCCTTTTGCAAAGAACTCTGTAACTTAGTACCAGGTAAGACTTAGTTCTTCAGCAGTTCATGAGCACGAATTATAAACACAGACCTCAAATGAGAAATTGCAGTTGAGAGAAACTGAAAAGAAAATGAAGTATGCTTCTAAAGCCGCATGCAAAGCGAACGGTTACTCTACCACTAACTTGCTTCTCTCCCCTATGTTTTTATACTCACTTGCATTAGCCAGCTACATACCATTATTTTCTAGCTTCAGAAGTTACAGTAAGGGTACTCTGTGGCCAAGATATACACTAAAGTTTTTGACCCCACACCACCGCCATTAGGCACTTAGTTACATGCCACAGAAACAAACTGTGGCTAAATTAAGCAGAAAAGAACTTACTGACAGAAACATAGGAGAAATAAGAACAAGTGAAGCATCAGCCAAGACCACAGTCAATAGCAAATGAAAAACAATCATCCAAGGTCACTCTTAGAGCCACTGATGGCTCCACGGCACAGCACAGAGACCCATCCCATCATCCTCAGCACGGATACTTGTGCACCACTGGCACCCCCACAAATGCCGTCTGGCCACTGCTATCTCCAGAATGGAGCACCATAGTCTCTGCTTCCCTGTGTTACAGGTGGCCAATGCAAACGCCAGGACTGAGAAATCTCATCAGGCTACTGTGAGCCATGTACTGACATTCTCATACATGCAAAGGAGACTGGGAAGGCAAGCATCTGGCATTTCCAGTTCCGATAATTGTAGACAAGCTCGGCCTCCCATCTGGATTCAAAAGGATGGTGATTTCTCAAAGGTAGAAAAGGAGGTTCAGATGCAAACAGATGAATAATGACAAAACTACGCAGTTTTACACATGATCAATGAGCAGTCTCTGTGAACAGTAAGTTCTCCCTTGCCCTGGGTGGAAGGTTAGCATATGCCTGAAAGTTTATACAATATCTTTCCTAACAAATATGCAAGAGTTGGTCAACACCTACATCGAAGTTGCTTTCTAGAAATCAAATGAAGGCCAAGGTCATTGTCACCATCTGGCACATTAACTATATGTATATCAAGCTTCTTGACTGTGTCAGGCACTAAGGACTATGCAAGGATAAATCAGACATCATCCTGCCCTGTAAGAACTTATAGACTAATGGAAGATATCAAATATACCAGATATTTATATAGTATTTTATATATGTAATAACAAGTTAAAAGTTGATTATTGTTCCAAGTATTTGAATAAAATATTTTCAGATGTAAGAGGAGGGAGGAATTATTCCTATAAAATTTCCTTCTTCTTAGGAAAAAAAAAAGTGATGATCTCTCTTGGCCATAGGAAAGCAACTTTGAATCATACTGCCATTAGCCTCTGTCTCATTATTTCCAAAAGGGAGAGAAACTTCCTTTAGAAATAAAAAAAAAAAAAAAAACGATAATGCATAAAAAAAATCTCGAATGGCTGAAATGAGCACTTTGGTAAATCAGGCTTTGTATATTAGATCTTAACAAAACGCTATGAAGTTACTATATCATATTTATTATGGTGAGCAATAAACCTGTACAAAACAAACAGACAAAAATAAAACATACTTGCAATCTCAAAAAATACATATTACATATACAGGCTTATATTTTCCAGGTTAGGATATAAGTTTGCTGTTCAAAAATGGGGTCAATATTTTTGACAGTGGTCATTCATAGATCAGGCACGCCATTAGGAAAAGAAACAGTACCTTCAATCTTACAGCTATTCTATTAGAAAATACTCAGTAAATCGCAAAGGTCAATAAGCATGACATCTAAAGAAATACACAAATTCAGGGCTTGAATTCTAGGTGGGGAAAAAAAACCCAAAACTTTTAACTTTCTTTTTAGGAATATTAATTTATACAGATCAACCTGAAGAAAAACAACATCCAGGGTAATAATTTTTTTTCTTCAAAACTATTTCTGGAATTTACTTATTTCATTAACCGTTGCATTCTGTAAAGACAAGTCTTGAGTTCTCTATCCATCTGACATGGGCTTCAGTTTAACGCTGCCCTCTGCCAGCACAGAGCCCGCCTCGTGTAAGAGCAGCGAATTGGAAACATCCTGGCTTCCCACCAACTCCATAAATAAAGCTCCCTTGTGCCATGGTTTTAAATACCTTCATTTTAAAATTAGATTTTGATTTTTTTCTCAGAAACAGCTAAATCTCTGTTGAGCTACCAAAACATATTTTACAACTTAGATTAGTGTGGTCTGCCTTCCTGCTTTTTTTTTTTTTTGCAGCTGCTACTTTTAAGAGAAAACATTTTGCTTTCCAAATGAGAATAGAGGCTTTTATTTAAAGGAGGAGTTTTTTATTTGTTGTCATCTGGGCATTCTCTCTCCACATATATATTTTTTACAATTCTAGAACTTATTTAAAACATGTTCATATGCAAATTTCCATGGTATGGGGATTTAAATGTTTACAGTTTCAAACAAGATAGAAAACATAGAAACTAACTAAAAAAATAAACCAAGTAAGATCATAGAGGGCACAAAAAAGCCAACCTGTTTTAAGCTTTTCTCATTCTTGAACCATTTATTGTACCATGTATGTAAAAAAAGTTAGTAAAAGTTAGTCACAACACAAATTTCTCCTTCAGTCACCCGTGGCAAAAGATAGCTAAATCTTTACTGTCATCTTTGATTATCAAAATGTTTATGTCTTATTACACAAGCAAAATCACTTGAAAAGCATAGCCATCATGGTATCATGAATTTTTTAAATACATAGCACATTATTCTTATTCTTGCTAATGGAATCTTTAAATATGAAGTGGTGAATTAACACCATTTAAAAATACACCTTTAGCCAGAATAATCATACATGAAAAAGGTGGTTATTTTCCAAATATTTCTCTAGAAATCTTACCAGAACTATGGAAGCTATATTAATTTTAGGTTAAACGTGTCCCTTGGTCATCATATACAATTTTCTAAGGTCAAATGCACGTTCTATTTACTTAAACAAAGATGAATTGATGGTACCTTGCCAACCCAGAGCTGCCCATTTCTTAGGGAGTTCCTAGGGCATAATCTATTCAACAGAAGAATTTCACTCCACATTTACTATATAATTAGCGTTCATCCACTTATACAAAAGAACAATTAATACCATATAAGAAATAAATGACCCTAGTGGAAGGCAAAAAGGGACTTCAGAATCCCGAATTCAGGGCCCTCACTTCCTCGTATCTCCTGCCCCATGGGTCAGTCACCTGTACCTGTCCTCCAGGCTCCCAGCCCCTTATCACCCCTCGCCCAATGGCATACTAAAATCAATCATCTCCATGTCATCTTCATTACCCTGTGTGTACCTCTCAAGGGCGGGAAACCTATGGGTGCTGTTCTTTGAACCAAGTGGTTAAAAATAATTTACTGACCTGTACTGATTACAAGTGAGAGAGCTGAAGAAGGTAACAGCTTAAAATGGAATTCACAAAATTACAAGTGGTTCTGATGTGTATTCCAGCAGCACAATTTATTATTCAAAGCCTCCATCGTAAATAAACCATTCAAAGCCAGTGCAACGTGATTGCTTTATCCCTAGGCCTGACTTTTAAAACTAACTTTCCTCTCTATCAATTCTTTATCTCCCAGGAAATGTCACTGCCATTTAAAAGTACTCTTTACATTTGAGTTCTCTAATCTTTTAAGGTATTCGAAAATTGCTGTCAGTGATAGCCAAAATATGCCATGTTTTGATATACATGTACCTATATATAGCTGTGCTTCACTGGGGGAAACGGTGGGCTTTACACTAAGATGAAAGCAACAAAATGTGCGCTCTATACAATAAACTCTGATGGTTTGTCCTTTCACAGATTGATTTTCCCTGGCTTCAGCTAATATAGCTAATCTGCTGCACCTTCTCTCAACGAAAACATAAAGGTATCTTTATATCACAACACCATTTTATTTTAATCTTACTGACCTTAAAAATAAACACATACACAAGAAAAACAAACCACAAAAAAATGGTATTTTTATATTTCCAATTAAAGAGTGGTTATTCAGTGATTATCTACTATACTCAAGCTCTGGGCTCCAGGTAATACAAAGATATGTTAAAGTGACTTCAAATATCTCAAAGCACTTTTGGGAAACAAAAGCTAAGTGCCTCATTTTAAATAACACAAGAAAATAGAAAGAGAGGAACGCTACCCAAACATGGCAACGAACAAAATAGGTAGCCTAGAAAAAAAAAAAAAAAGTGAAAGGGATTTTGAGGAGAATTTGAAGAGGAATTTTAGTTGGGCTGGATTTTACATGGTGGAGAAAGGTAAAGAGGTCAGCATCGCCATGAGTGTGTGCAAATAAAATTGAGTCGAGAAGAACAGTAAATTTAATGAATAACTTTTTATCAGATAGAAATTTCTAAAAGATGAGTACTTAGAAAGCAGTTAGAAAGGTAATTTGAATTCTTGAATATCAATTCAAGATGTTTGGAATTTATTCTCAAGATACTGGAGAACAGAGTGAACTGTTAGTAGCCAAAGACTTCAACTTTAAGACAATGGCTCTAAAAGTGTGGTCCAGGAACCACCAGCATCACCTGGGAACTTATTACTGAATGAGAAATGCTTAAGGTGGGTACCATCAGCCCATGTTTGAACAAGGCTTTTGCATGATACTGATGCACACTCAAGTTTAAACAAATTAAAATATTCAAAGCAATGTATCAGAGCGTTCTGCAGTTAGTAAGCAATAAAGAAGCCTATGAAATGGCAGGAGTGAAGTTTCAGTGCCATTTCCAAGAAAAGACCAACAAAAAAAAAAAAGAGAGAGAGAGAAAGAAAGCAAATGATTTTAGAAGATTTGCTGTTTGACATTTAACAGCATTTCAAGATCACCTTTTAAAGTTCTATTAGAGCTTCTCTCTCTCAGAAGCTCATCATAAAAGGAAATTAAAATGACTAAATCCAGAAGGGGGATTACAGCCTACCAGTTTTTCTCTTCCCTTCTGATAAGAAATAGTACGATTTCTCATCACTGTACCTGTGCCACAAGGGAATTGAGAAAAGGAGAACTAACATTTATTTTGAGACCTCTCTCTGCACAGATAAGGAAACTAGAATTTGAAGAGGTATGAAAACTTAAATAATCAATTCCCAAGTACAAAACAAGGAATTAAATCCTTTTGCATCAGCCACAACACCCAAAGATTTCCATATAAATACAGAATTCAAATTATTCCAAGCTCACATGATATTTGAGGGATATTTCAGAAGTTTTCATACTGGTTCTAATACGTTGCAAATACTGAACAGATTCCATTCTTTTTGGTCCTGAAATGATTCTTTCCCTCCAGTCCTGAGGCATGAGGGCCTATAACCTCTTTGGAAGGCCAAAGTCTCTAAATCAGGCTGACCAGTTTGAGGTCCAGCCAGAAAGAGAAAAAGGCACCAAATCTGTCCCTGTCCAGGGAGTCACAGGAAGATGGAAGGAGGGTGATGGTCTGCCAAGTCATCCACGTTCTTCTCTCTGAGCTTTGCCTCGATGTTGGGAAGCCAAAGAAAGCAGGATTTCTGGCTCAAATTCTGATGAAGACTCTGTGAAGAGATTGCCAGGTGACCAACCGTAGGGTAAGATAGGGACACAAAGTACTCAGAGGGCTGTCCCCTGTCCTTGAGGCGGCAGAAGCCTGGCCTGGAAATCCACAGAGCCCTCCTAGAAAGACTAAGAAAACAGCTGGGCTGCAAACCAGAGGCTGGCCATGATCCCACCACTCCAGGTGATCAAGGTTGAACATGGGCCAGAAGCCAGTTAAGTGACAAGCCAGCGTCTCACAGGGCCGGAAAGGCCAGTGTGAGGGTGAATTCAGCTGGAAAGAAGGCTAGCCAGCTGGTCCTCCCAAGTACACGTGACCAGATCACAAGGAACAGATCCAGATCCTTTTCAGCTGGAAAGAAGGCTACCCAGCTGGTCTTCCCAAGTAAACCCAGACGTGCAGGCCAACAGGGCCCTAGGACTGGGAGAGCTCAAAGATCTTCATTTTGCTTCCTTTCTGGGGAGGAGTCACTGCCTACCCTCACATAAGAGATTTGTTTTCTCATATATTATGTTAGTTGACAAACAAATATATCTAGCCTCTATTATATGTCAGGCACTATTCTAACAGCTTTATAAATGTCAGTTCATCTTATACAACCACAGCAATGAGAGGCAGGGACTGCTACCAACCCTGTTTACAGATGGGAAAACCGGGGCAGAGAGAGGTTCAGAAAAGGCTCCTGCTCACAGAACTGACAGGAGTCACAGGAAGTCTCTACTTAACCACGACACTACAGCAGGTGTCCCAGACAAGTCACAGTGACCTAGCAAGGCTACAGTAATCAGACTCAGTTTTCAACTACATCAGACTAAAATGTCTTTTCTTGTTATCCACCAGGAAAACCAGATGGGTGATGTGAGTGAAGGAGAGAGGTAGAAGGAAAGATAGGGGAAGAGGAGGGACCGGAAACTGCTTGCCTTTTCACATCAGACTTGCAAAATGTGTATATTTCCAACTCCGGGGACAAAAATGGTGGCAGTTCACAACCTCCTAAAGGTCCTTCCAAAAGCTTGTAAAACGAGCGATTTCCTGAAGTGAGGAGAGATGACTCATCCGTGCGGCTGTTTTTCTCTTACCTCTGCTGGTTACTGCTGGAAAGTAGAAATATGAACATTGCCTAGACCTAAGTGAAATCAAAAGACACTATTTCTCTAATTTTTAAAATGGAAAAACCTCCAATTACACAAGTGCTGTTCAGTTATATTTAACTTCCCCGCCTCCAAAAGTCCACAAGACTGAAAAACCAATCTCTGAAAGTAAAAAGCCTTCAAGTTCACCGTGCAAGGGGCTCGTAGCTGCCTATTTAGGAAATGTCTCACAGCCATGACTAACAGAGGACAAAACACTCAGAAACGACAGACAAGGCAAACTAAAAGTTAAACGTGCCGTTTTCAGATGTACGCTGCGATTTTCAGGATTAAAGTGAATCGATTTAAGGTTCAAGGATAAGGAGTTTTAGGGGCTTCACAAGGATCCATTATTTTTTCCCCTGATGTGGTATTACCAAATGGGGCCACTGTTAATGGTGAAAATACATCCTAGGTCATCTCAGATCCTGATGGGTGAGAATATAGGACAGACAGCCCAGTGAGGTGGCAGATTTATGGCACTGATAATACTTTCTATTTATCCGAGATTTGTTTCAGTTTTTCAAATCTCACATGCCAGTGAATAGGTCCTAGGATATGGTGACAGTACAATGTCTGTAAAAAGTGATTCTTTCAGGGAGGGGAAAAAAAGAACAGTGCTTTCAATGTTCAGTATCCTTTACATCTGCTGCTCAGCTGGAAACACTGTTAAAAGGCCATTAGAACCTTAAGGTAACAGACCTCGAATGCTCTGAAAGCCATGGAGCAATTTGCTGTTTGTGTTAGGAGTATCAGCTCCAGCCACTTCCTTTTCATGGGCTGAAAACAGCTTCTGTCATGAGCCGTGAAAATCAATTCCACAGTAACCAGGCTGAAACGTGGTTTAAGGTGGTGCACCTACAGGCTGGCGCTGTGCTGCAGAGCCTCCTTCTGGGCGTCCACCGCACCTTCCAGAAGTCCAGCCAGCGGCTCCCCAGCACTGCCTGGGAGGCAGGACCAGCTCAGTTCTTCCAGGAACCTTCCCACTTATCTCCTAGGACACTGGTTCTCTCTAACGCTTAATTAAGTTAAAATCGAAATTGTCATCCTGAATGTAGATGGCTGTAGGAAATGCCGAACTGGGAAAAGCCAGCTCTTGCTTATTTGTATTCTGTCTTTCCATTTTTCCTGATTACATTCTAGTAATTATGAAAGAGACTCATGTTTTGCACATAATACTGTTTCAAGGCCTTTTAAAATATTCAACATTTTTAAACCTTTTTTTTTTTTTTAATCAAACAACGTCATACTTTGGAAAATAATTTGAGGCATATCAACAGTTTTATTAAGAGTTGTACTTTTTAAACTAATGATTAGAAAGATTAAAATTCATTTCAAAATAGTTATGAAATTGTTATTTCAGTTTTAAGGTACAACCTTGATTTCCACATAGAATCAAGATCATTCTAATCTATATTTTTATATACATATATAGTCAACCCTTTGTTAAATGGAAAACCATTGTGTAATCTGCTAAGCATGTTCTGAGTAGGCATAAACTGCCACCCCTAAATCACAGCAATCACGTCTTCTTATAAAATTATCGTAACATCACTAGCCCACCCTAAGAAAGTGATTCAAACTTAATCTGTCAAATTTTGTATGAACAATAAAATGGACGAAATATAACTTCATGTTTTTTGCTGTGAATATCTGATATGCCTTGTTTTAACTTGAATAAGTGTGATTACTCTATTTATTTACCAAAACAGAAAAATGTGGGTTTGTATAACTTTTATGTCTGCTGTATAAAATACATGATGAAGACTTCTACGTGAGTCTAACAAATTTCCAAGTTATTTTTTCAAAGAGGAAGATGGTACAGGAAAAGATTATTCATAATAGATTTGTCATTGATGACACATGATTTGCCATTTGCAAGATGTTTTATATGCAACTGAAAAGGAGCTTTTATGAGAGCCCTGTGGTCATATAAGTGAAATAAACATATTCTTATTGCAGTCATATAAAAAGCTTGGCCTAAGCTTTTAACACAATACTTGACCTGATGTCTAATACCCCAAAGCCTGTGAAAGAATATTGCATAAGATACTACATAATCAAAAGAGTAGTAAAAGTATAATAAAAGTGTTTCACACATTAGCACTTGATAATGTAAAAGTAACAGTAAACTAAGTTTCCCAAGTCCAAGGCAAATATACAGCTTAAGGAGAAGCTATAATTGATCACGACATAGGAATGTTCAGAAATCCTACATTTCTACATTGTTAGGACTATAGAATTACAAATTCCAGTTATCAAAACAGAGCTTCTAAATTCTTTAAAAACATTTGGTATACAAACAGAAAACAGGAGTCCCAGACAAAATCTGGATTTGTTTATTGGTGATTTTTTACTACAGCTGATAAGGCTTCAACTACAAACGGTTTCAAAACTGGCTTCTGAAATCAGTTCACTGGTATCAACGGCTTTTTAAATTAATATGGATTTTATAAGACAATTGCAAAAGATACTAGAATTTTTTTTTATGTTATAGGTTAGCTTCCAGCAGTTGTTTCTTTTGCATTAAGTTATAACATTACACTTAAAATAAAAATTCTGTTAAGACTTTAGCTATAAAAAAAGAAAATAAATAATCAGAGATTTTAAATTGTACTCCCAATCATTGAGATTTGAAAAAAAAAATAGGAGAAGCAAACAGCTAAAGGCAATTTTTTTTTTCAGAACAGAGTTAAAGTCTGCCATTTCAAAACACCTACACTGTGTGTGGAGTGGCTTTTTTTCAAGTTCACTTTACAAGTGCTATTGACTCTGAGCTATTCTCACCTATTATGAAAATAACAAGCTAAAGTTATTCATCTTTTTTTAAAAGACGACCTCAAGGTGCTTTCTTTGCAAAGAGAATATTTGCCTCAACTTCACTGCAACCTTAAGAGGAAATACCTACGGCTCCTGGAAATTCAGTCTAGGAGCGCTGGCCCCTGCTCATCTTAGCAGTTCCAGGGGCACAAAGAAGAAACCAATTCCTCGAGAAACCTGAGAACCATAATCAGGAGCGTACGTACAACCAGGAAACCCCACAGAATGCAGAGAAATGATGTCCGGAGTGTGCTAAGCTCTATTTTAATTAAAAGTGCACAAAATGAAGAATGACCAACTCTAAATGTAGCCTCCTGACACAGGAGTCTGAAAGCCAGGAAACGAGGCTAGTATGGGAAAAATAACTCAAGGAGAAGGTAGCAGGGTAAAAATATTCTTGATCAGAAATCTTCTCAAAAGGACAAAAATATAAGACTCACAGGTGCCCACAGAAAGCACACTGTATTAGCAAATAAAACTCAGGATCTTATAATGAAAGAAAGTTAAATGCTGCTGTCCATGGCCCCTTTAAAGTAACACGGAGGTCCCATGGCTGACCCTTCCTGTCCCTGACAGAGACACTATGGTCTCCCTGGTACTCTTTACCTTGATGACTCCACTAAAGGAAATCTGCGGAGATCAGTGGTCGAGATTCTAACCCAAGAAAAGGTGAAAAACAACAAAAAGCCATCTCTCGGGATCTGACAGTTCACCTTGACAGAAACTTGTACTTAAAACTACACTCAACGATGGCATCCGTGGTGTGGCACCCCCCAAATTCAAAGTATGGTTCCTGGACCAACAACATTCTCACCACCTGGAACTTGACAGAAATGAAAATTATAGGCCCCACCCTGGAACTACTGAATCAGAAACTCTGGGGTAGATCCCGCCAACTGCGCTCAGCACGCCCTCCAGTCATTCTGGTGCATGGTGAAGTTCATGAAGCACTCACTGCTCTGGATCTTCGTTCTCAACCCTGGAAACACATCAGAATTACTTCAGCAAATTACGAAGCAATGGGGAAAAAGGGAGAGGAAGAGGAAAGAAGAACCATACCCTTCCAGTCAATTAAATCAGAATATCTGAATCTAAGTACTGGAGTTCAAGTTTAGGTTTTTTGTTTTTTTTTAAATATCCCCAAGTATAGCCTGAGATCACCCTGGCTCTTTCCAACTCAAAAGAAAGAGCTAATTGTTAAATTGTCAGGAATTTTGTGAACTGATTGGTTTAACTGTTAGTAACTTGAGCTAGATTGTGGTAGAAATGGGCAAATGTTACAAATTGTGGCTCCTCCCGACCCCTCCCCAGCCCGTTGTTAACCATACATTAGCTGGACACTGTCCAGGGTCAGTGACGATGCCACATACACAATTCATTCAGACAGTCTGGGTGGTTTCTCTCAATTTCTCCATTCCTGCTCAATTCCTTAGGATTCTTATTAAGATGATGAAGACTAACCAAGTAATTCAATGCCAGCTCCTGTCTCCGGATGTAACTAGGGGGTCAACTCGGGACCACGTCCCTTTTCCTTTCCTTCCCTCCCAGGCACAGGCACAGAAAGCAGTTCTGGAATAAGAAGTGTGGGCACACCTGCTGGGGGCCTGAAGAGCGTGGTCCGCCGCATGAAATGAAGAGACTCCGGTGGGAAGGAACCGTCCCCTCCCTGCGTCTGGATATTGTTTGGGAGGCCCTGCATCCTGGAACTTCCTCGGTCACCTTGTGTCCATTTGGGGGAATGACTGGCACCTGACGCTACTGGAAACTCACTGCTTTCTCACTTCCTGAACTGCCCTGTGCCAGGACTTCTAATTACAGGAAATAGTATCTTCCCCTGATTGCATAACCCCGTTGAGTCAGGATGTTCTGTGACCTGCCGGCCAAAGGCATCTTAACTGACACTGGCAATTCAAGGGAAGAGTTCAACAATTCATCCTCTTTATAAACTCTTGTATGGGAACTTCTGTGTCAAAGAGTCCAGTTTTTAAGTTTTTTCCTTTTTCTTTTTAGTTTTGCCTCTTTCTTCTCTGACGGTTTTCTTCACCCCTTTTTCTTTTTTTTTTTTTAATAATTTTATTGAATAATTATGTACATTGGTGCAATCATAGGGCATGATTCATATACATTCCGAAATATTTTGATCGTACTGTTACAGATAGCCTTCATGGCATTTTCTTGATCACTATATATAGACATTGATATTCTACCTTTAATAAGTTTCACCAGTACCCTGCTAAGATGCACCGTAGGTGTGTTCCCACTAATTGCCCTCCCTCCACCCATCCTCCCTCTTCACCCCTTTTTCACTCTTCTTCCTCTGAGCCTTCAGTGTCTCCTGCTTACGTACGTATCTGAAACTTTAGTATCTCTGGGCTGTCCTCCTTCCTCCCCTGGGCCTAGAATGATCCCCTCTCTAATCTGTCCTGCTACAGTCCTGGCCCAATCCACCACAATACTTCCACTCTGTCAGTTCACTGCCAAGAACCTGGGTCCATGACCTCATTCCGGTCCGTGAAGCCTAGAATTTCCAAGGACTTCCAAAACAGCAACCTCAATTTTGTCTGTTCAAAATTATTTCCCACAAGTTCTTAGATCTTTTTCTGCATCTTTCTCTACGCCTCGTACACTGCCCACGTATTTAACTGCACCCTGACGGCCTTCTCCCTTCATAGCCCTTCACCAAACGCTGCCCATCCTCCTGGCCTCCCGTTAAATTACTCCACCTCCTTTTACATTCTTTCTCTCATTCCTGTCATGACAGTCAGCAATTATATTTGGTACTTAAGCCACTGATGATAGCACATAATTCTCCATTATGGTGAAAATTTTAAGTTTTTTTTTTTTTTTTTTACGTTGCCACAGCTCAGAGAAATTATGACTTAAGTTTGATAAGGGGCACAGCTGATTACAAGTATTTTGATAATTCTACCCTCTCTGAGAGTTCACAATTCATCTGACTCTGAGAATTTTTTTTTTTTAATTTGTTATTTTTTGCAGTTTTTGGCTGGGGTTGGTTTTGAACCTGCCACCTCCCGCATATGGGGCCGGCGCCCTACTCCTTTGAGCCACAGGCGCTGCCTGAGAAATTTCTTTTTCTCAGTCATACAAATACTCTTACCAGTGCTCCACTGGTTTAACAATAGCGAGTTTTGCCGCCACTAAAAAGCACACTGAACTCTACCGAGAGTAATGTTTCTGGGTCACTTCCTTAATCTCTTTTCCCCTTCTCTTTCTTTCTCTCTCACACACACCCCGGCCTCTGTTCATTGTCAGTCACATATAGTACATGCTAAGTAAAGATTCTGACTGATCAGTGGTCTTTTGGGACCATTTTACCCACTAAGCATTCCACCACTAGCCCAAACGAGCCTCTTCTCCTTTTCCTGTCCCTGCTGGTGCTCCTGGGAATCCACTCACCACAGTAACATCTCAGAACCACCTCCAGTCCTGCTTAGAACACATCTTCAATAACTCCTCACTGCTTTCAGGCCAAAAGCCAAAGGCCAAAGCTCTTGTAGTGAGTTCCTGAGATTTTAGGGTTGATCAAGGGAAAAGGCAAGACCTCCAGGTGGCAGCAGCATTCAGAGAGCTTTATTTGGAAGACAGGTTGCTAGAGAGGGAAAGTCCCTCAAGGAATGAAGGCTTTGCAGGGGCCACCACTCAAAAGGGCAGCAAGTCAGAGGAACTCCCAGGGGGAGGCCAATGGGAGAAACCGAGCTGCATCTGGCAATGTCCCCCAGCAACATGGTGGAGACCCTGAGCGCGGCAATGGCGGCAGCAGCCTACAATCTGATCACAGTGGTCTTACACGTGGCCAGCAGTTTTGCAGACAGCACAAAACAGGAGGGTTCTAAAGCACTGAAGATGTGCATCTTCGTCTGTATGTGGAATAAATGGATGAGTAAAATCTTTAGCTTCGCACTGGTCAGCTTCTGAGTTTTAACTTTGGAGTCCAGGCCTGCTGTGAAAAAAGTGAACAACACCCCCCCCACACCCCAGGGAGCAGGGGCTACCTTCCACCTCTTATGTAGGGCATTAACCTGGCCCTGAGGCTCTGCTTCTCTTGTTTTTCTCACAGGCCTGTCCCCATCACTGGCCATGCCCCTCCACCCCCCACAAAGACTCCACCCTTGTTTTCAAGGTGTTTCAGGAAATGCATGTGCCCTCCACCCTCCTCTTTCCTATTAAAGGGCATTCACGCTTCACATCATATTATTCTTCCTCCAGGAAGCATTTCCAACACCCTGTGATTACCTCAAATGCACCTATAAAATGCTGTCACAGTGCCAGGTGCCCTGTGCATTTATCTCAGCCATAGCTGACTGTGAAGGCTGCCCCGGATGGATCCTTCCCTGCCAGAACTAAAGTCCCCTGGGGCTTTATACCCAGCACCTGGCACAGTGAATTACGCATAGTAGGTATACAATAAATATTTATCCCACGAATGAAAAAAATGCCCAAAGGGACACTAGGTTATTAAAATAATAACTTGGAAAATTTAAAAATATGGAATCAAATCTCTGTTTTTCTTTGTTACGAACTGGCATATTAGTTTTAAAATATTTCTCACCCAAGGTTAGTAAAAACTCTTAGATATTTTTGTTCAGGATTATTAGAATTTAAAAATCGTTACCCAAGACTTGCCACTATGAAACTCTTTTATTAACAAATATACTATCCCTGGGAGTCAATAATACTTTCAAATAGTATCATGAACATGAAATAATACTGGAGAAATCCATGAAAATATTTAAAGTCAAATTATGCACTAGCTAAAGAATTTAACAGAGCAGAATCTGGTCCGTAAAGGGCTATATAAGCACCAAGGTTTAAAAGAATATTAAATAGCTGTTTATACTGGCAAGACAACTCTAAATCACCTTGCTGGCCTTGCTGGAAGTCTTTTGAGAAAGATGAATTTAGGGGAGGGGGAAATCAGACTTATAATAATATTACTTTTGTGGGTTCGAATATAAGTTAAGATCCAGAGGTTAAAATCATTTTAAAAACAATGATTTTACTACAGTTTTACCCTAAACTCATTTCTATACAAATCTAGCTACTGAAGGTAGGTCATTTTAATTTAAAACTACTTAATGATTATATGTATAAGTGTTCATAACTTTCATCCATAATTTTAAAAGAATACTAGTTACTCTCTTACTTACATTGTGGTGTAATCTTTATACCATAATATTTTACATTGTGGTGCAATCTTTGTACCATAATATTTTAAAGAATGTAATACTGAACATTTTAAATCAACTTTGACAGTGGCCTAGATTTCTACTCATGAGCTACTCAGATGCAGTGCTACAGTTAAAAGTATGTTTTATGTAAAAAAAGTATATCAGTCAACTCAAATGAACTCTTGTTCTCAATGATGACTTCTTATCCTCTAATTAAATCAGCTAAGATAACTCTGTTTGCAAGGATCACTCTAAAATTAATTCTCAAATCAAGAGTTTAAAAAGTGGCACTTCTAATAGCCCAAATCTTAGATTGCTTTGATAACTAGAATTAGTGTGATTATTTTAGAAATCTGGTGGCTTGCCAAATCATTAAAAAAAATTAAATTTTGGTTAACTCATTTATACCTTACACTGTCCTGTTCTTAAAAAAAACTTTTTTTTAAGAAAAAATCAACTAACCGAATAGAGGACAAAGAAATTAGAAGTCTTTGAAGCAGGCAGGTAAACAAAAATTAAGCAATTTATCACAAACTAGGATATGTAATATGGCTGTATATGAATAGGAGTTACCAAACATTGATTTTCCAGTTATGTTAATGTGATAATCTACATGCAAACTGAGAAACAGATTTATGTTAATGGTAAACGGATTAGATAAGATGGCTTGCTGGAAAAGTAGGGAAGAAGACAGGTTTCCAAAAAAGACAGGCCTGTGGGACAAAGGTCAGGGAAAATGAAGTATTATATAATATGAAACCTGAAGCCAATAAGGAACATCAGGGGAATATAAAGAATTTCCTTTGTCTACTATAGCTTTGTTTTTTTTTTCTTTTTGAGACAGAGTCTCACTATGGTACACTTGGTAGAGTGCGGTGGTGTCACAGCTCACAGCAACCTCAAACTCTTGGGCTTAATCCATCCTTCTGCCTCAGCCTCCCAAGTAGCTGGGACTGCAGGCATCTGCCACAACACTCCACTATTTTTTTGTTGTAATTGTCATTGTTGTTTTAGCAGGTCCTGGACAGGTTCGAACCCACCAGCCCCAGTGTATTTGGCCAACGCCCTAACCACTGAGCTACGGGCACCGAGCCCTAGCTACTATAAATTTTAAGATAAATATTTGACAAAGTGATATCAAAGACATGGTAAAGAGTTTAATGCTTTCTTCATGTCCAGCTGTCACGTTACTCTCAAAATACCTGAGACAGGTAATGAAAGAAACCAACACATATGTTTTAGTTTCTGTTTATAGTAGAACTGCATCTTTGCAATAAGCCATCAGGAAAATGCAAAAATACGTGGACAATTTAGTAGTTGTAGCTTGGCCAACTCTGAGACTATGACATCCAAATTCAAAGTGATTTTGAGGAATTATAGATGTTGCAAGAAAATAGGAAAGTATTCTATTTTTGTAGAAAAAATGAGCAACTGTGAGGAATAATACATGTATGCATAAGGTGATTAATAAATCCAGGCAATAAGCGTGTGAGATGGAAAAGAATAGATTTTGCATACATTCATTCAAAAAATGCTGAATGCTTAAAACTGTAAGGCAGTAGACCAGGTTAGGGCTATGGACTCAGGAATCAGAGCTCAGGTTTCAATTTCGACCTCATCATATACTGTTTGGGTCACATTTGGACAAGTCAATTAAAGTCTCTGTTGTTCTGTTTTATCTTCTATAAAATGGCGATAATGTTAGTAGCTACCAAATCATTAGAGGATTCAGTAAAGTAATATTTTAAAGGTAATGTTTTTAAAATCGGTATGGGCACATAATAATTTTGATATACAAGAGTGTTAAGTTACATTAGATAAGTAATGAATACACGATCATGTCAGCCAATAAGTCACTGTTAACTACAAAGTGTTATAATTAATGACTCCAGCGTGGATCAACCATTAAACAGTGGCGGAGTAAACCTGAAACAACATTCTCTGAACTTCCCAGACTTTTAAACAAGTGCTATTTTCAGTTGTGAAGTTTCTTTGGGAGTTTAGAGCAACCAAGATGAGAACTGGAAAATGACGGTGATGCACAAAAGACTACAATATTTCATACTGACCTTTAATCAGAATAACTGTCCTAACAAAGAACATGATAATCCACCGCTCAATATTAAGCACATTGTTAAAGAAAGCTTTTGTCCAGATAATCTGGAAACATTTCTCTACCACGAGAAGTACTAAATATTAGAATGGATTGCGGAGAAGGACTCAACTTAGACCTTTGGAAGTTTTTCAAACAAGGATAGAGTCTCTCTGATCTGTTTGCAATGTTTTAAAATCAGAGCTGTGTGACGATTAATGGTGTAAACTGGCCCTTGAAGGCCTCCTCTTCCCCAAACACTCTCTGAGAGTGTAACTTTATATATTACCCACCATGGTCTCTCATCTGTTGAGTCTCAAGAATTCTCCTCTATCCTAGAATAGAAAAGGGCAACACTATTTTACAATTGTGAGGTCTGAGTAAAACTTTAATAACGTCATGATGAAACATGTCAGTATTACTTCACCGTTATTTTACTAAGCGAACTACCTGCAAATGTTTTTCAATTAGAAACAGTTCTCATGAATCTGAAGTCTGAAGAGCAATTCTTTTAAATTCATATTCCTGGGCAAGCGAAGGACATAGGCCAGTTCTCAAATAAACCATTAGGTGTCCAAACAAGACAAAGGATGAAAAGGAGTTTGAAGAAAAGCTAACCAACATAGAAACGCTTGCCTATACTAGATAATTAAATGTAAACAGTATTAAGAATTAGGCAGGAGACAAAGAATATGTTCAATTAATAACAGGATAGATTTCCTAAACAATTTATTCCAATAGTAATAGGTAGCATTAAGTAAAGCTGATGTTGGTGGGGGAAGTATATCCTTAAAAACACAATTTTCTTTTCATTCATTATTTCCTATCGAATGTGCTTCTGACCCCATGGTGACCTGAATCTTGATTAAGTCCACTAGCATCAAAGGACATCAGGCTTAAGGCAAAATCAACAGTGTGCCTCCTTAGCCCTGGAAAGTAGGAGAGTTAAAGTAAAGTACACACATTTTAGAAATTCATAGTTAAATACCAATACTGTAAACATAAAAAGGCAGGGGTGGGGAGAGAGTGTCAAAAAGCATAAACAAAACAAAACCCCTGTAGTTAAAATTAAAATTCCACTGAAGATTGGTGGGAGTGTTCTCAACAAAGTCAATGGTAACTTCAGAAGTGATTTAACGCTAAAAATCTTCACTTTGATATATTAAGGAGACTCACATGGTGCTAAGGATGAACTCTAGTCCCCTGAGCGTCCCATTATCCACTGGAGAATACCGAGGCAACTGAAAATAACTATTTTCTTCTTTCAGCTATCATGCCCGAAATCATGTTCAGAAATATCTGTGTTTAAAAGATACAGTTAGGGGAGAAAGTGTACATGAAAGGAGAAAAAGTTCCCAGAAAATAAGTGATTCCTGCTACAAACCTTTTAAAAGTTGAATTCCCTGAGATTCAGGGAGGGAAAGAAAAAGCGAAGCTGATCCTTATCAATTAATTAAAAAGAATGAAATAACACTAGACAAAGGAGAGTTAAGAAACTTAAGCAGCTGCAGCGGCAGTTGCTCTCTATTCATTGATTAACAAATTAAGGCGTTCAGGAAAGAGGGAAGAAGTGACGGGGGTAAAAGGTAGGCTTGTAATTCACCGCAGGTTCCGCCTCAGACTCAGCGAGGGAAAGTCTGGCTCTGAATCGGAAAAGGCTCCCTCCACGGTGAGCCACGTTGGAGTGGTTAGTATTTGAGCCTTTTTTGTTTGGTTTGGTTTTGCAATGCGCAAATTTGTATAAATGGGTTCATTAATTTCAGTGTAAGAGAAGCCCCTCACTTCTAGAGTTTGGAGATGAACCATAATAAAAGAGCAATTCCATAACGTATCGAAACTGTGATGTGATAAGATATCTGCAAAATGCTTTTCATCCATCGACCGGTTATCTGGCTAAAAAGCAGAGAGGAGGATGGAAATTCAGCGTTTGGACTTAAGGATCTGAGGTCGCTGAGGACCCCAGCCGCCGGTTGGAGCAGCCCGCGCCCTCGCAGCATCTCCTGGCCTCCCTCGGCCTCTCTCAGCTCTGTTCTCTCACAGCCAAAGGATTATCTCTCCCCGACACGTTTCATTCACAGAGCCCCGGAGAAGCTCGGATCGGTTGGAGCTAAGAGCCGGAAAACATGCTGCCGGACTGCTGCGCAAGTTGGTGGAGACCAAGCGCCGCACACGCTGGCGCCGAAAAAGAGCATGAGGACTCCCAAGCTCTTAGTGGAACAACGCTAGTGCCCGGGCAATCGGGGTACACAGGTGCCCACATCCCAAGCCGAATCCCCAGTTGAGCCCCCGATCTAAGTTCGCTCGGCCTCCGAGAACCGGGCCGCGCTCTGGACCCGCGGAGCGCTGGGTGGCAAGGAGTCCCCGAACCAGGGGACTGGGGCACAGCAACCGGGGAAGCACAGGAGCATCGTAACAGGAAAGCCCGCCCCAAATTTGAAACAGGCAGCCCGTTCACTCCCCAGAGCAGCCCAGGGATGCCGACGACGTCCGGAGACCCGGTCCCTGTCGAGGGTGCCCCCGCTCCCGGCTTCGCCGGCGCCCTGCGCCCTGCCTCCGCGAAGGACAGGGAGAGCGGCGAGAGAGACTGCGGGAGCCCTCCGCGTCTCTCCACCGCCCCTGCCGGCGCGAGGGCGGGAGTGGAGAAGGCGCCACTCAGACTGTGGCGCTGGGCAAACTGCGGTCGCACTTCTTCCAAGTTTGCGAAACCAGAGGCGTGCGGTGGGCGCCCCGCTTGGCCCCTGAGGCCACCCTCGAGGGTCCCGGGCTTTTAGGTCTGTACGACCTGAGCCATCCACGAAGGGGACAGAAGGGCGTGAGAGCAGAGGGAGGAAGGGAAGGGGAAAGGGTGCTCCCGCGTGTGCACACAATGAGGCGGCTGAGACGCACACCTTCCCCGCCGGAGACGCCGGAGATGCCGAAGGAGCATCCGCCGCCCGGCGCGGAGTCGCGGCGTCCCGCGGAGCCCGAGCAGAAAGTGAACAGCAACTCAGCAACAGGGGGCAGGACCGGGGCGCCGGGCAGCCTGCGGGGCGTGCGGCAGCCCAGGGCTGCAGCCTGCCCAGCGCGCGCCTGTGCTTACCTGCGATCTCCTGGTAGGGGATGTCCGCCAGGCTGAATCCCTTGGCACCGTAAGCCTGGCGGACCTCGCCGCAGCTCCGAGCCTTCACATCCGCCCCGGCCGGGAGGGACAGCAGCAGCCCCGAGAGGGGAAGAATCATAGCCCCGATCCAAGAAGGCATGGTGCAACATGCAAATCCAGCGCGGTAAACCCCAGGGCCCGTGCGCTCTTCACCTTGCCCCTCCAGCCGAAAGCCCGCCAGAGGCAGCGGCGCGCTTCTTGCCGCTGCCCAGCGTCACCCCCTTCCGCCAGGCGAGGGGACGAGCAGCGCAGCCCTCTGGACTGCGCTCAGCAAACTTTTATAAGCCAGATGGAGGATGGCAAGCCAACCAGGGCTGGCTGGGAAAGCTGCTGCCTTGCTCCGCTAGCCCTCCAGATAGAAAAAGGCGCAATAAAAACCAGAATGAGGAGAAGGAAAAGAAATGTTTTCAAAAACCACCATGGGGGTTCAGAGCTGCGATCCGAGTTCCGAGGCGCGGAATCCAGGAGCGCTGCGAGCTCGGCTGGCCGGAGTGTGCGGCGAAGGTGGGAACGCGCGCCGGCGCTACCCGGGAGGGAGATGGACCGGCGAGAGCGAGTGTGTGTGCGCGCGTGTGTATGTTGGTGTGAGCGCGAGCTTCTCGGGGATGTTGTGCGTGGAGGTATGTGTTGGGGCGGGGTACGGGATCCAGGGGAAACCTCAGCTTCACACGGGTTGAGGGAGCCTGTGAGAGTCCTCCTGAAATAGGAAGAGAGAAATCCTGGAGACGCTGGAGGCGAAAGGGAAGGAGAAAGGAGGGGTGGAAACGTGCTACACACTGCACAGCCGAAATCCAGAGGCAGAGTCACAGGCAAAACCCGGCCTGGATCTCCTTTTCCTCGGTAGAAAGAAGCGGGGAAGGGAAACGCTCCTATTTTCTCATTCACTTCACATCCTTCCTACTGATCGAAAAACTGCCTTTAAAGACAAACCGTCTAGAAAGATAATGTGTTTTGAAGTCATTAATTTACGTTGTTAGACTGCATTTTTGTGGAGGTAAAGGACACGCATCTCCCAATTGTTGCGCCTAAGGTAAGTTCGTGACCTACCGAAACGCACAGCCAGGGTAGGAATAAACGTGGGAGGGGTCCCTGGATGGCAGCGCACAATCACTGCTCTGTAGCTAACTGATTTCTGGCTGGCAGGTAGTGGGTGAACACATCAGAAATCAGTAGTTCTTTATTTTTTTAAGGTTTGGTTCTACACGCAACATTTCCCCTCTTCTTCATTTCAGATACAGCCTTGGATCAGAAATCATTATGCCTGGGTTTCCACACTATATTATAATTCAATGAGAAAAGGAGTGAACCGGTGGCAGGTGTGTGTAAAGAGAGCTCCTGGGAGGGACGGGGGCTTCCTGCCCTCCCACCAAAAGCGCTCACGTTCTAGGCTCTCAACATTTTCTTTCAAGTTAACATAATTCTCAAGTGGAAAATAAATTTGTTTTCTTCCTATCCCCATATCCCATGATCTGAAATGGTATAGAAGTGAGAATTCCCGTTTGCCTCATTTCCACTGACTTTCTTACCCTAATGGACGTGTTGAAGTCAGCTGGGCAGAATTATATGTTGAAATTTAGAGCTCCTGCCACTAATAAGGTAGATTAATTAAAAGTAAGCCAAAATAATAATAAACAGCAAACTTTTGTGGCTGCATGTATAATAAGTCAGCACACTATTCAGAAATTACTGCAGGTGATGCCCAGTTTTGTGAGCTCACCTGTGAAACTACACAAAAGGATGTTTTCCTGAAAAGAGTGACTCATGAAATTTAAATCATTCTAATTGTCATCATCATTATCACAGCACGTGAGGTACATCTTCTTCCTCTGCTTCATAAATTCCTCCTCTCCTAACCCACAGAAAGACTGAATTTTAAGATCTAACCTCATTTAACCTTCAGAGATACTTTAAAAATGAAGTTGTCTTATCTACAGGGTGATTTTTTTCCTCCAACTTCACAGGTCAAAACAAAAAGCTCAACCTTTCTTTCTGAAAACACAACTCACATAATCTTTTTTCCTCTTAAAATTTTGGCATGATTTTTGCCATCATGATGTTTGTGCTTCTTGGCAGAACGTAAATCTGTGAATTTATTTTCTTCCAAGTCTGAAATTACAATAGCAAAATATATTTTGGTATCTTCATGGACAAAGGACAAGGTTGGTAGGATGAGGATTTGCTGTAGCCGGGTCATTCCTTCTGTGATGATTAACATGACGTCCTTCAAGCTTGTGTTTCTATCACAGCCAGGTAACAGGCATCATGCCCCCCCCCCCAGGAAGGAGGTAAATACACACATCCCTGTGTCCCACTGCCGCATACTGGGACTCGTAATTTACTCTGACTTAGCAGTATTTATCAGATAATTCAATTTTGAAAATTGAGGTACAAGATGAATAGGTAAAAGCATGGTATATAAGGTTTTAACTTATTTGAAGATCATCTAATTATTTCATGAGCATTCAGTGCCAACTATATTGCATAGGGCAATTGTACACAGTCCCTACACTTATAAAATTATCTCAGGATTTGTGGCAAGGTTTATATATGAAAATAATATATAATTTAAACATAAGTACAGGGTATCCCCAAAGTCACCATACATAATGAAAATGAGAAATTGTAGAAATGTACAAAATATTTACAAAGAGGTGACCAACCAATAGAGAATATTTTGTAAATTTTCATAGTATTTTGTAAAGAAAGATACATTTAGCTGCAATTTCCCATTTTCCTCCTGTATGGTAACTGCGTACGGGAGACCTTAGGGACACCCTATAATTCACTAAAATATAGCTTTTAAAATTTCAGATTCTCTTCCATGTTCAAGAGGATCACACAGCTTAGGGTAGGTCTGTGAACTGTAGTCAGGCCAAAGCATTGGGTAACTCGCTTCATGGTGCTCTCAAACCCTGCTTGGTCCACCACCGGCTAGTAGAGCACTGTTTGCCATGGCTTAAGAGACAAAGTCAAGGATCCCAGCTAGCAGCGACCGCAGGAGCCCAGACAAGGTATTAGAATGAGTATGGAATGTTATAAAGGTTCACAGACTAGAAAGAAGAGAGCTCATGTCAAGGGGCGGACATATGGTTTAGCTAGAAAGGTTAGCTAAGGGGGGCTCAAAATCCAGCTACAGTGGTTCTCTTGTGTTTAGTAGGAAAAATTACATTGATAAGCATCTTGCAAGAAGCATCAAAAAGGATAGATGCTAGAGAAAGGTAAGCAGGAAACTCATAGAGTTGTGCTGCCATGGAAAACAGGAGGGTGGAGAACAAAAAGAAGATGACGGTGAATTCAGAAGAAAGGCCTAGCATGGGTTTGCATGCTTGGTTCAGTGCACAAGAAGAATTAGTAAAATCTCATTGTTAAGTTTATCTCATTAGGAAAATATGATATATTGATGAAAACAATACAACCCTTGTTTGTACAGAACTTTCATGTTATAACTGGTTTGCATGACAACCACTTTTGAGCATAAGATGAAGGGAACCTCAGAAACTTTGGGTGATAGAAAAAGACCCTCTTGAGGAACAGCCATAGTGACAGGCAAGAAGAGAAAGCCTCTGTCAGTTACCTACCCATAGCCATCACCTTTCTGCTCCCCCTTTTCTATTAAATGGTATAGAGATGGATGTAAGATCCCTTCCCTTCTGGCCAAGGTAACTTAAGTAGATTTCTGAGCAACATTTTTTCCCAGTATTAAAGGAGCATAAGGATCTTTTTGGCTCAGCCTCCTGCCTTCTGAGAGTTAGATGGCTGTCTCATGAGTAAGACACAAAACATTGCTAACACACAGTAAGAGAACAGAAGGAGGGAATGAACCTAGACCTCTGATTTCCTGTCTGAATCTTTAATCCATTCCTGGGTCTGTTGACCTCTGAACTTCTTGTTTTTATAATAAATATCCTGTAGTTTCTACCACTGTTAGTTGGTTCTTCTGCTGTTAACATATGAAGGTAGTATAAATCTATATACCATATTCAAGGAAGAATAAGAGAAATTGAGGATGAGAGGCAAGGATTCATCACAAAGGTAAGAAGAGAACAAAAATTAGGTATCATGGAATCCAAGCTAGGAGGTTTCCAAACATAAAGCAAATTGGAGTGGACATGAAGAACAGGGAATGTGGAGAAATGGTACTCAGATGATATTGGAAGTTTAGAAAGAAACGTTTTTTTATCATAAACATTTTATTATCATGGTAGATCCCAGACCATATAAAATTGTATGTAAAATAGGTAAAAAGAATATGGAAATAGCAGATATAACTAATTACAGCGTGGTAAATGTATGTGGACGGGTCATTGGGTAGTTAGCAATGCCTAGTAGAAGAAGCTTATACAATTTCAGGTGAGAAGGAGAAACAAGATCTAGAAAAAGAGTGAATTTCAGTCTGATTTTACTTGGTTGATTTTGAGTCTTATCATTTTTCATGTTTCCTACAGTAAACATAAGTCCTTTTATATGAGAAAAATGTTTTGAAATGTATGTCATACTTTTAAGATAAATACAAATGGTATTTGTATCTCGTTTTACAAAGTAAAAACCATCTTATATAAGTAAAACAAATGGCTATTAATATATTTCTAAATAAATAACAACTCCGGGGTATACAAGTTCTTGTTAAGTTTTTTAAATTCCTTGAGTTTATAAAAAAATAGAGAAGAAAGTTACGATTACAGAATTTACTAGCCCTTTGCTCGGTTGTACTAATTCATGAGATAAAGTGGGTGAATTTTCATTTTTCCTTAGTATTTTTTAGATCAAACTAGGGCAAGTAACTTCAAATAAAATCTTATGAAAACAAGAGAACGGACTTCAAGTGTCTATTCCACATCTCAGCTTGGCACAAATCAAAATCACTTAGTTAATCCGCCTCTTGGAAAACAGGACGTGTAATGAAAAAGCTGTCAGAAATTTAACAACAGTAGCACTGCCAGGTGCCTGGATAATGGGAAGGTTGCTGAGTTACCGAGAAAGAAAAGGTAAGCCTGGATGAATGATGACCAGAAAAGGTGAAATAATATTTTATCTTCTTCTTATGCTTTATACCCAACCAAATCCTAACAGTTTATTTAACATTTATTGAGCCTTATGAGTATATCTAGTGCTAGTCTAAACCAATTAAAATTATATCTTTAAGGCAGCTAAGAACAAGCTCGTTTGCTAATGACCTCTTGGGGGAAAACCAAATACCAAGAGAAAACAGATTCTTCTTGTATGGCAGTGTCTTTGGAGCCAGACCTACTTGGCTTTAGAATAGAGAATCATGTGATCTGCTCAATCAGATTTCTACTTGAAAGTTATGATGGCGTTTGGCCAAAGGAATTGAAAGAGCTCTAATTTTTGAATTATGTTTCATTTTCACATATGCTAGAAACAGTGTCAATGAAAGTCTTTTGTATAATCTTAATTCTTACCTTTACTTGAACTAATACTATCAATTGTTAAGAAGGTAGAATTAGATAATATGTTAAGGCATTCTAATTATTTAAAATACTATTTTCAAATTTTCATGTTTATTAATTATCCAGGCGTCTACTTTCCATTGATTGTTATTTTCATGCCTAGAACTACATCTTAGATATTACATGCATTTAAATATTCAGTAACAAAATATTTACTTTCAAAAATCCATATTAAGACTACTCTATGCCTTGGGACAATCTTGCCAAATGTAATACTGGATATGTGTCATTTTATAAAATCATTAGAAAAGTTCATTGTATATCAGGAACAGTTTCATTTTGATATGATGGCTTGGAATATGAATAGATGCCTTCCACAATGTCATTTTTAAAGCTCACGTGTTTTTGCAATGTTTCCAAATCAGATACACAAGGATAAAAGGTGGCACAAATGAAAATCCTGTTTGTAGTTCACAAAAAATCATTTGTCCTGGCCTTACTTGGTGTAAATTCAGATGTTAACGTTAGGAGAGATGATTCTGTAGCTGAATAATAAATGTGATGTACCTGGATTACTGGAAACACATATCCTGGCAGCCGTTGCTCTGAGTCTGCTGCTTGGGTGTGGTTTTCAGATCATCTGGCGCCGTCAACAACGACACTCTTTAAGGCAAATGGATGACAACACCAGCTTATTCTGTGGGGATAATTCTTCACATGTTACTAACTCTCATCAATGGAGCACAAGTACTCTTTATTCAAATGATTTCTCAGATTTTAAAAACCCTGGGCTAATTACCTGTTTTTAACTATTTCAACATTAAATAAGCCATGTGTTAGACTTATATTTAGGAGAAAAACTGATGCTGAACTCATAGACTGTATCCGTGGCTACCTACTTGACTGCATGCAGCCCTCTGCTCTTTAACTATTTTCTATGGAAAATTAAAGACCTTAGAAGACTCCTGAAAAAGCAGTAAAATAAACAACTTCCTGATTCAGCTTTTTTTTTTAACCTAATACAACCTAAGATAAGAGGCTGAAAATAAACAAAAATACTACTTCAATAAATAAAATACAAAATTGTTTGATTAGAATCAGAACAAATCTGAGAAAATGTTAAGATTTAAGGTGATTAAACCTTATTATTAGACTGGGGAAAGTGGTTTCCACCTGTAATCCTAGCATCCTGGGAGGCCCAGGTGAGATGATTTCTTGAGGCCAGGAGTTGCAGACCAGTCTAAGCAAGAGTGAGACCCTATCTCTGCAAAGAACAGAAAAATTAGCCAGAGGTGGCATGCATTTGTAGTCCCAGCTACTCAGCTAACACAATCAAAATCTCTCAATCAACCTGCAAACTGAGGCAGGAGGATCACTTAAGCAAAATAGTTTGAGGTTGCAGTGAGCTATGATGATGTCACTGCATTTAACTCATGCAATTGAGGGGAACCTAGTTCACCTAGACCCCCCCCCAAAAAAAACTACCTGCCAAAAAATCCCTCGATAGCTATTATTAAGGCCAAGCAGTTAGCTTTTCTGTATTCGTTGTCTACAGTTAAACATATCCCATTTTGAAGCCATACATATAACTACCATTTAGTCATAAGAAAGACAAAGTAAGAAAAAACAATGGTATGAAAATACCACTCTACAAAGAAAAATTCAAAGTCTTAATGGAACCAGGTCAATAATGTCAATCCAGTGACATGTCAATAACCAGGTTAATTCAAAAAAGTAACTGAATTTTGGAAAATGAATCATCTCTTAGGCCAGTTACAAGGAGAATATTTTTAATAATAATTCTTAGTTATATAGCTTCTCAAACTCTGACCTTTCACCCTCAGGATGGGAGTGAATATACATGAACATCAAAGGTACACAGACATTTGTTTTCTTGATTTACTCATCACTATGAACATGTAAAAGAACTAAGCAATAAAATATGCTTTCCACTGGGTCAGGAATACAGCTAAGCAATATGGCCAGACAAATCCTGTAGTATATTTTCTATCAATGCCAATATTTTCCATTAAGATTTATTTGTAAGAGCAGATTTATTTTTTTAAATCTAGGTTCCTTAAAATGTTCACAAATGGACTTCCAGCTTCACAAATCAAGCAAAGTTTTCTAACCATTGTATGACTACATGAAGCCCAACTATGTCATATTTTAAAAGATTGGTGAAAGCTAATGAAAAGAGCAATAAACCCTTAGCTTTGCAGCCCGCATTAACGAATACCAACTTTACATCTATGGTGAAGAAAATAGCACTGATCTTGATCTGTACTAAAACTGGTAAGTCAAAATGGAAAACTTCATTCCATTGAATTTAAATAAAACATTTATGGGCAACATCCTACATTCTTTATTAGCTACAAAATAATTAGAACGCATTTATCTTCAAATAAAACACCATTGTTTTTGATTTGAAGAATATGGTCTTGTTTGTCTTCATAGACTGAACTGACTTCCAAGCAATCATTTCTAACACTTGCTTCTATATTAACTTTGCACATTTTATTACATTTCAGGGAGAAATAATTAAATGCTTGTGAGAGAGTAAATCTGGCATCATTTTTAAGGTACTTGGAGAAAAAAGAAGTCTGAGTTTATAAGCTGGAAGTTCCATCAACTAATGATCCGTTTCTAGGGAGGTGTCTGAAGCAAGCGGAGAATCAAGCAGCCATGTGCCTCTGGTTTCCCCCTGATGTTCATTTGCGCTCGTCGCCAATCGATGCTGAGGACATTGCTAAGCAATGTGGTGCTGTTTGTTTTTAATTGGTAAACTATCTTCCAAAAATAACATCTTTGGGCTTCACAACACCCTAGTCATAGAGCCATTAGGGAATGAATGTCTTTACTGTACAGGAGGACTTCTCTGAATAATGAATAGGGCTCTATTTTTCCTGGGAAACAAACATGTACAGGCATGTCCCTGGTAATGAACAATATTGTAAGTGTGCAGAGCACAGAAGGACCCTAAATCTGCTCTGACTTCTACCTTAAGTAGATAACTGATTTTAAAACCCCATAGAGGGTTAAACGACCGTATGTTAAACTTGTAACATGCTGCTGGCTTATATGTTGCTTTTACAAATTTAAAATGATGATTTAATACAAGAATTGAAGCGATGAAGGCTCGCATTACAGTCTCTAAGGAATAAGACAGGTTTACACAAATCTGAGAGGAAAAGAACATTTGAACACAGTATTTAAGAAATCAGAATTTCACCTTTATTTTAAACTTGACCAAAACATAGACTGCAATTCTCTTGGGCACATATAAAAAGCAGTGTGTGTTATGCAACGTATAACCAAATTCAGATATTTTCACAAGAAGTATTTCACAAAGTAACTAATGAAAAGTGGGATCTAAGATTTTCAAATGATATCAACCTTGTAATGTCAGAATATGTTCAGAAATATTTGGCATTTCCTTTAAAAAAATCATGACAGGACTTAATGTATTTTGAAAATTATGTCCATAATGATTTTGCTTACAAAGTATATAATTTTCTTGGCTATTTTCATAATGAATGAGAGCTTAATTAATGAATCACACATACTTCACTATTCAGTGAAAATGCAGGCCATCACAACATTAAATTGAAATATTCATTAGAAGGCTTTGGACTTCAGCGAGAAGGATTTTGTTATTGTCGTTCTATATTTTGGGGGTAAAACCTCATGTTCAAGTTAACTTACAAGACTAGTTAACTATCATGCGAAACTATTATGTGTTGCAATTGGTAGCAGCTCAAATGGAAAATTTTATATCAGTGTAATGGTCATGCATTTTCACAGGCCACAAACTCAGGAGGAAGAAATGGAACTTCCTTTCCATTGGAACTTAGAAGTCTCTCTTCTATCCAGTAGGAGAAAATTGAATTTTGCCAATTCCAGGTAAATTTAATCCCGTAAGAATTTTCTCAGACATATGTCCCCTCCCATAGAGGGTTCTTCCCCCCACCCCCACCCCCGGCCCCCAAGGGAATATGTGAGTTAGGCAATGGTGAAAACAGGTTAGTTATCTAGCTGTTGGTTATTGTTGGGTCCTAGATTGACATTCTCTGAGATAGAAAGGAGTCTTTGTTCCATCTCTGGCTACTGGGTCTACACTATAGGCTGTGCTATCCTTTTTTTCACCCAGGACTCCTGCACACACACACAATAGTGTGTGTGAACTTCCAATAGTGGTAGTTTACTTTCAATTCTCTCTGTCCTTTGGCTGATGGCACTGGAGAGGCTGGCTGACCTCCTGCAGCTCTCTGCATTTCCCCCCCTCCAGCCCTGCATTCCTTCTGTCTGCTCCACCACTCCCAGACCATCACGAGACAAGGACAAGGAGTGTCTTCAGATAGGAGAGTCAGAATACACATGTCTCTCCCCCGGGGAGCCCTAATCTACCTATCATGGTTCAGCCTACAGACATGACGGGGAAACACAACTGCTTGCATTCTCCAGTCTTCTCTCTTCACCTTTCCCCAGCATTTTTGTCTAGGATGGAACCAGGGGATCACACTTGCTACATCTGTCCTTTGCACGCTCACCAACTTCTATACAACCAAGTTTGCTTCCTTCAGATCTTGGAGCTCTATCACAGCTCAAAAGAAAACTTTTCCTCTTTCAGAATGCTTCTAGGTTTTACAAATCAAAACCCCTGGCTGCCAAGACTGATGCATTCAATTTAAGAGACTGCGTAGAAATATAAAAGATGAAAATTCACTTTGTTGTCTCAGCTAACTAAGTGGATGGAAGTTTTCAGGCCAAACCTAACATGCTAGGGAGCAAAACTCATAGCTAATTTCTAATATTTTCAAATTCTTGCACAATATAGATATAAAACAATATGGACAATGGTTTAGAAGGAAATGGTAACTTATATTTATAAAAGTTTAAGCTCTTGCCTAATTAAGAAGTCCTACCGCGCAATTTCAGAGTGTGCTGTGCTAATGCAATTTACAAAGACTGAGCTCAGGCTTTGAGAAGTCCAAAGTCAAGTCTATCAGAGACCCACAGGACAGCCTAGTAAGCTAAGTAGAGCCACATAGGAGAAACATATGGCAAGTTTCCCTGCTAGAGATTAAAATTGTGTTTATCTTGTATTTTTCTGCTCCAAGGAGACATAGTTGCCTTGATCACTCAAGAAATATAAACCAATCTGTCACTACAGGTAATTTCTTTACACAGCAACCTTCAGGTTCTAGAAGAGTGCCCAGGTCTAATGAAGGTATTTAAAAAGATATAGATACAGGTAAATTCAATTAGTGCTTTAATATTTTAGCTTCTAAAATATGAAATGGCTGTTCTGGGGAATGATTTGGCACACATTTTTTTTCGCCTTTTAAAATAATTTAAAATAGTGTCACCATTTAAAATCGGGAGATGTTATAAAAGAAATTTAAATTTTGTGCTGCTCTGAAAAATTTCAAAGATCTGGCAGAATGAGCCCCACTTTTGGCTGGAGGTGACATGAATTAGACAGCCCCTCTTCATACGGGTCTGCATTCACAATGGGGACCCACACCTGTCCATGTCACACATTGCTTTTTCCTGCTTACTTTTCACCTTCTTGTTCTATGACCCCAGAGTATCTAGAAAGACGAAGGACAGAGAGGGGAGAATAGGAGGAGGGGTGCAGTGGACTGAGATTGCAGGCCCCAGGTCACTTGCTACCTCAGGCTTCTGAGCTCTCAGAGGGATACAGAGATGCTCTAAAATTGTTGATCTCTGTGTGAGTCAAAGCTAGTTTTACAGACCCTGCCTCCTGGGTTCAGACCACCCTGGCAGGGAGTATCTCGGTATAAGATTGCTCCACTATAGTCTCTGCCAGGGCAGCTGTTCCCAGACCTGAGTTGCACACACTTAGGCACAGACTGAGGCTGTTGCTGCTCCCAGCAGAGGATGAAAAGGAGAAACTCCAGTGAAGCCTAAACAGTCCAGTCAATGGCCCAGAATGACCACACGGGTCTGAAGCCTGAGCAACTCCAAGCATCGGGTCAGTCCACATCTGTGTGTGTGTGTGTGTGTGTGTGTGTGTGTGTGTGTACAAGCAACAGATGGTGACTATAAGTTTGGAGAGTACCCCACATGGGAAAAATGGGACCCATGCTTGCCCAGGTCTAGACTTGGATACATCACCCACAGAGAAATGCTAGTACTGGACATCGGAGAGACTAGAGCACAATAGAGCATTTTGAAAAAGACATTCCAAAACCCCAAGGCCCTGCAGTTTGGGGCAGTTGACAGGGCAGGAGCCTCTGCTTGTCAGAGTCTTGGGGCAACACCATCTGTGCACCTCCATTCGTATCCTTGCCTCAGGTCCTGGGAATGCTCTATTAGGCCTGGCAGTCTTCCCTGGTCTATCATTTCAACTCCACAATGTGTTACTCTTACACTTTGATTTTCTCTAAATAGACTGTTCCTTCAGCTATTCATTCCCCCAAATCATTGTGCTAGAAGCTTGTTGTGAAATTCTAAAAACACAGGTGGTGTCTCTCCCCTTGTGAGCCTCCAGGCAGAGTCTGAATTTAGAGTCATTTATAATTTAAATTTAAAAAATAAAAACAAAAAGTAAATAGTGGTATAGTGGAAGGCCTCAAGAAGGAAAAACTAGTACAAAGACAATGGCTGTAAAATTTTAATCTCAGCCCTACTTAAAAATCTAGGTTTAGTGTTATTTCTTTAAAGAGTGCCACTTTAATCCAATTAATCTATGTAATGTAATATATATTTAATGTAAATATAGGCCACATTATGATTAATGTCTTATAAATTTATAATTGGCTTCTGTATATAACTTTTCTAAAAGGCATCAAGGCAGAAGTCTGGCTATGCTTACAATTGTGATTTCGGTACACTTTAATGGAAAGACCATTGACTCAGAAAATCCAGACAACCAGACAAGGGATTTGTTTTTGTGTGATTTGATTATTCCAGCCTTAGAAAAAGGTCTTACCTGTAATTGGAACTCAATTAGGATTTGAGAAACTAATCAACTTAAGAATACATAAAAATATCAGTTTAATAGATTTCGTTTGTCCTCCTTAACACTCACCATCTGCTCCTTATAGCCTAAACCTTACCAAGAGAAATATAATTTTGAACCTATTAAATACTTTCTTACATGTGTTGGAGAAAATTTTAATTTCTCCATAATCTAATTTAGTATTATAACGGGCCACAAATAACAGAATAACCCTTAATTTCTTCATCCTTACCTTGTAAAATAATCTAAAATTATCAGGTTTCTATACTTTGAAATGTGTTATTACTTTGATTCAAAAGTAGTGATTTGATTATAACCTTTCAAGAAAATGAAATTTACTTTAGAAAAAGAAAACTTAGCTTGTGCTTCGAGGGTGTAATGATTAGCACTCTGGATTCTGAAGCCAGAGTAAGAAAACTTATCTTAGATTTTCAGAAGAGTATTACAGGTCAGCAAGGCAGCTTCAGTTTTGCAAATGAATTGAAATGTGTGCTCTTAGAATTCATTTCCAAAATATACTATAAGTCTGTTGGGAAATGGTAAGGCTCACAAGTGCATGATGCTGGCAGCAGTGCTTTCATATATGTGGAGACTATTAATTACTTTTTCAAGTTTACTTTTTTTAAAATTGAATGATAAAATTGTATGCATTTATTGTGTGAAACTTGATAAACTAGACATTATGGAATGGTCAAATCTAGCTAATAAACAATTAATCAATTCAAAGTTATCACGTTTATGGTTATGACACTCCATATCTACTCAGCATTTTTGAAGACTATAGTGTAATATATAGTCATTAACTAAGTTACTATGCTGTATAATTGACCTCTTAAACACATTCCTTCTTCTTTACGCTTTCATAATCTAATGTGTAATTTTGTTTTAAATGACAAGATTTACTCCTTTTTAGTGGCTGAATAGTATGTCTTGAGAATTGTGGTCTTTTGCACATTTTAAAAATTAGTTGTTTTCTTGCTATTGAGTTATGGAGTGTCTTATATATTTTGGATTTTAACCCATTATCAGCTATATAACATGCAAACATTTTTTCCTAATCCGTGGGTTGTCTCTAAACTTTGTTCTTTCCTTTGTTGTACAGAAGTGTTTCGTTTGATGTAATTCCATTGGCCTATTTTTGCTTTGGCTATATATGCTTTTAAGTTTATATTCAGAAAATCTTTGCCCCAACCAATGTCTTGGAGATTATTCCCAATATTTTGTTTTAGTAGATTGATAGTTTCAGGTCTAATATTTAAATCATTGATCCATTTTGATTTGATCTTTGTATATGGTGAGAGATAAAGGTCTGATTTCCTTCTTCTACATGTAAATATCTAGTTTCCCCAACACTGTTTAGGGAAAAGACTGTTCTTTCCTCATACGTGTTCTTGACTCCTTTGTAAAACTCACTCAGTTGTAAATGCATGGATTTATTTCTGGGCTCTCTATTCTATTCCATTAGTCTATGGGTCTGTTTTATGTGAATATTATGCTGCTTTGATTACTATAGCTTTAAGGTATGTGTATTTGAAGTTAGGTAATCTGATGCCTTACCTTCTTTTCTCTGCTTTGCTTTGCCTATTTGCTTTGCCTATTTGGAGTCTTTTTTTGGTTCCATCCAAATATTAAGATTACTTCTATTTTATTGAAGAATGCCACTACTTTTTTGATAGAGATTGCATTGAACCTGTAGGTTGCTTTGTATAATATAGACATTTTAACAATATTAATTTTTCCAATTCATGAATGTGAGATATCTTTCTAATTATTTGAGTCTTCTTCCATTTCTTTCATCAATATTTTACAATTTTTATTATAGAAACCTTTTACCTCCTTGGTTAAATTTATTTCTAAAGTTTTGTTGTTATTGTTGCTATAGTAAATGGGATTATTTTCTTGATTTCTTTCTCAGATAGTTTGCTTTTTGTCTATAGGAACACGTGTATACTGGTTTTTATATATTGATTTCATATCTCACAACTTTACTGAATTCTTTTTTTTCAGGATTTTCTTTATCATAACTATATACATTAATGCATTTATGGGGTACAATGTGCTGATTTTATATACAATTTAGAATGCTTACATCAAACTGGTTAACATAGCCTTCACCTCACTTACTTATTGTGTTAAGACATCTATACTCTACCCTTAATAGATTTGACATGTACCCTTACAATATGCACCACCAATGCCCACCGATTACCCTCCCTCCATCCAACCTCTCTCCTTCCCTCCTCTCCCCCTCCTTTTCCCTCCTTCATCTTGGCCTATAGTTGTGTTTTATCTTTCATATGAAAATGTGGGTGATTACATATTGGTTTCATAATAGTACTGAGTACATTAGATACCTTTTCTTCCATTCTTGTGATACTTTACTAAGAAGAATATGTTCCAACTCCATCCATGTAAACATAAAAGAGGTAAAATCTCCATCTTTTTTAAGGCTGCATGATATTCCATGGTGTACGTATATCACAATTTATTAATCCATTCCTGGGTCAATGGGCACTTGGGCTTCTTCCATGACTTAGCAATGAATTCTTTAGTTATAACATCATTTCGGTGGATTGTTTAGGGTTTTCTACAGATAAAACCATGTCATCTGCAAACAGGAGCAATTTAACTTCTTCCTTTCCAATTTAGATGCCTTTTATTTCTTTCTCTTGCCTAACTGCTCTGGCTAGGACTTCCAGGACTATGTTGAACAGAAGTGGTGAGAGTAGGCATCCTTGTCCTGTTGCAGATCTTAGAGGAAAAGCTTTCAAATGTTCCTAGTTAAGTAAAGGTGAAGCTGGCTGTGGGTGTGTTAGCCTTTAGACTAATCCTAAGATTTGACAAGATAAAGAATGTTAATTAGCACATTTTTGATCCACACAATAGCCTTTATTGTTGAAGTACATTTTTCTCCACTGGTGGGTAGGGACTATTGATTTTTATAATTTCCTGCAGCAGAAAAGAAAAAGAGAGACAGTTGTAAATTAAGCATCCTTTTTCATTTCAAATTCTGCTACATTACTAGCTTTGTGGAATAAGTCTTTTTAAGTTTTTTTTTTTTTTGGTAGGACAGAGTCTCACTTTATTGTTCTCAGTGGAGTGCCATGGCATCACATAGCTCACAGCAACCTTCAACTCCTAGGCTTACATGATTTTCTTGCCTCAGCCTCCTGAGTAGCTGGGACTACAGGCGTCAGCCACAGCGCCCAGCTATTTTTTTTGTTTAGTTGTTGCAGTTTGGCCTGAGCCGGGTTCAAACCCACCACCCTCAGTATATGGGGCCGGTGCCCTACTCACTGAGCCACAGGCACCACCCACTACTAGCTTTGTGTTATATAAATTAATTTCTTTGAACACAGACTCATCCTAAGATTTGACAATATAAAGAATGTTAATTGGCATATTTTTGGTATACAATGAGTATTTTATACTTTCATAAATAATAAATGGTATTATTTTATATTATTTAAAAACTTATATGAATGTCATCAGACCATATGGTCAGAACATGCTACAACTTCTAAAAATCTTTTTAGAAATAAATGCAATAAATGAACATAAGTATATAGCACAATTAATATCCATGAACAAAACATACCCATGCTTACGTGATAGAAGCTAAGCTTGATATTGTAATGGGTAAGTTGAATTTGAAACATTCTCTTATTACTTAATTTTATGGTTTTGACCTTGATTCTTAATTACAGACACATTTCACTCATTTTACCTGCTCTATGGTATTCCATCAAATATTGTATTGTATTTATCTACTTACCAAATTATAGATTTAAACATTGTTTTTATGTATATTTTCTCACAAGTGAAAAAAATTGTTTCTATGTTCTTTGTTTCTAAGTGGGAGCACCCTTTGACACCTTATCAATGATCTTTTCATTACAGTTTGCAATTTTAAGATATTATGTTAGAGAATGTGGTCTCCAAATTTTTTTTATCATCAGAAGAAAACAGAGCTTCTATTTACTTAACATTAGAGTATTCATAAGAATTCACTCGAATATTTGATCATTGTGGTAGTCAGACTAATCACCTCCCCAAAGTATCCAAATCCTAATCCCCAGAACCTGTGAATATGTCCCCTTACATGGCAAAAAAAAAACTTTGTAAATGTGATTAAATTAAGGTTCTTGACATAGGGAGATTATCCTGAAATATCTAGGTGATCTCAATGTAATCACAAGGTCATTAAAGGAGGGAGGCAAGAGGGACAGAATCCAGAATCAAGGACAAAATAGCTTTTTGCTGGAGGGGAACGAAAAATTAAGGAATGGAAGTGCTTTTAAGAAGCTGGACCACTCAAATCCTGTTTTCTCCCTGAAAGCCTCTAGAAAGTGTAGTCTGACCAACACCTCAATCTTAGCGCTTTGTGATCCATTTTCCTCTTCTGGTCTTTAGAACTATAGACAAACTTTAAATAATACTAAGTTTTTGTTGTTTTAGGCTACAGAGTTTGTGGGTATTTGTTATAGCAACATTTGGAAACTCATACAATAGTATACTAAATTCCACAAAATTCCATTAAATGTTGCTCTAAAAAATGCAAAGATCAAACTCCTGTACGTGTCTAGGTGTGAAGCGAATGTCCTAATTATGTCTCTTCCACCATGTTGCATACCTGAAAACTCCTAGTAAATAGACTGAATCCAGAAAATAAGAAAGGGAACCAAAATGGGAACAAAGTTAACGTACACTAACATTTCTTCCTAATAATTAGTGCTATAATTATCTAACAGTAAATAAATTTTTTTCTTGCTCTCTTCTCTCCTGTATTAGTTCCTCAACTGGCTTAATATTAGTATTCTTTTAAAGCTTATGGCTCTGATAGATGATCTTTCATTAAAGGGTAAAAAAATATAATCAAATTAGTGATGATAAAGGATACTTTGTTAATCCTCTTATTAACTTGTTCTCTATCAGCTTAACACATGACTACATGACATTTTTGAAAGTTCAATGTCCTCAAGGTTGTTTTATCACAAAAAAGTTTTTCTTTTCTTTTTTTTTTTTTTTTGAGACAGAGCCTCAAGCTGTCACCCTGGATAGAGTGCTGTAGCATCACTGCTCACAGCAACCTCTAATTTCTGGGCTCAAGTGAGTCTCCTGCCTCTGCCTCCCAAGTAGCTGGGTCCACAGGCACCCGCCACAACGCCCGGCCATTTTTTGGTTGCAGCCGCCATTGTTGTTTAGCGGGCCCAGGCTGGATTTGAACCCACCAGCTCAGGTGTACGTGGCTGGTGCCTTAGCCCGTTGAGCCACAGGCGCCGAGCCAGTCACAGAAAGTTTTTCAAACAAGACCCTACAACATTAGCTAGTGAGAAAAAATATGAAATCTCATTTCCCTAAATGAGGGGAATTACAAGGTACTTCCCAAATCAGAAATTAGCCAACATTACTAAAACATACTGGTTTTATGATAAAAGGAAATACTGGTTGACCATTTATCTGGGTTGTTCCCCTTGGCTGTGAAGATTGACATCTTAGGTGCCAGACAAGTATAGTAGGATTCTTTAAGTTTGCAATAGCAAACAGGATCACCCCAGGAATCCTTGTAATACCACTCGTCTTCATCAAGGATTCCTAGAGATTCTCTAGATTGCATCTCATCATAGGCTAGTTCTTTGCCTTAAAAGCTCTTTTTAACAGAGTTAATTTTGTCCCTTATCACTGCTTTATCATCACCCAACACAAAGTTATTATCTTTTTCTCTTACCCCACACAATCCACAGACATGCATACATTCATGGACTTCAAGGTACATTAAATAAAGAGATGGTGATCCTCTCTTCAGATGAATTTTCCACCCCGTCCTTACTCTACCTGACGCAATAACAAAATCATTGCTACCCATCTTACCTATTGTCATTCTTATCCTGCCGCTAAATAAACTAATCAATAATTCATAAATGCATATATCAAGTACATCACATTCTTAAGTATGAGGATGAGGATGCAAACATGAATAATAAAGACATGCTTCTTGTTCTCTAAGAGCTTAATGTCTAATTCTTGTATAGAGGGAGAGATGGCAAATAGCATGTGAGTAAGTTGAATTTTCCTACCATCTTATATATTTTTTATCTGAAAAAAAAAAACTCCTTAAAATAAAGTGTCAGTCAGAACTGGAATTGTTCTTGGCATTACACTATGTTGTAAGAATCAGTCCAAGAATTGCATCTTGGCTCCATAAAACCTTTTACCTTTTGTCTATTTTATCTTATGACTACTTTAACTATTTTCATGTTGAGAATCAGTGTAGAGGTCTAAGGATCCTGAAATACTGGTCTTTTCCATGCTAAGTTTATATGTTCATGCTCATAAATAACTAACACAAATACAGTTATACGGGTGTGATGCATAAAGTGATTTTGAGTTCTAGCCCTTATTTAGTTTCCATGGTAAAAACATCCTTGTAGGCCAACAAACTGTGCATTTTGAACTATTTATACAAAAATTAGTAAGTATAAAACTATTAATTTTCCAGAAACCCCATTAGAAATACGATGGAACTTCCTTACTTCATCCTAAGTTGACCTAATTTTCATAGACAGGTAACACATGTACATATTGGTACAGTAGGCCTAATTCCCTATGTTGACCACCCCTGTATGTTGACCAGTTTGTTATAGTTCCTTGGGTGGTCAACTTACAAAGGTTTGTGAAATAAATAATCTTCATTAAATTTTTGGAAGTATCAAAGACAGGAAACATACATGATTGAAACTGATTGGACCTGTTATTATATTTATTACATATTAACTTCTATTTTTTTATTATGGTTGTTTGGGCTACCATTTATTTTTCCCAGTGGTGTAGCAACATCAGTAAAATAGTGAACTCTATTACAGTGGCAATGAATATTATTTGAAATAAATTTTTCTTAACTAAATATTTTTTTCCAGCTAGACCATGATATCAGTTCCAGAAAATAGTTTTCCTTTCATGTGCTAATTCCAATGGATTTGAGGATAACTCTGAGGTTATTTTCAGCCTTAGAGAAAAAAAAAGATATGTTGCAAAATTCATCATATCTGCCATGGGAAAGGGTTAGGTGAGTGTGGAATTCGTGCCACATATTTGTCTTCCCTGCTTTAGACTGCCAATTAAATAATGCTATAGATTTTCTCTTCTAATGTAAAATCAGTTTATCTATAAGACAGGACAAAACGGTTAGCACATCTCTTTGCCAGTTGCAAAAATGGAAACTCATTTTCTTATCAGAAAGAGCACTAGAAAGAACCTTCAGGATGGGAGATTTCAATGATAAAAATTATTTTAATGAAATGTGCTCTATATTTCAAAGCCATTTCCTAAATTCTTGATTGAAGATCTAAGAAATAAAAGAACAGCTATAACTCTACATTTTCAGCATGGTCTCATTGTCTTTTTTATCAGACTTTGCTAAAAGCAGGGAGGAGAACGCTGTTCATATTTTAAGAATCAGCAGTATCATAAACCATTTCTCCTGACTTAACATCTTTATAATAAAAATTCTACTATAATAAATTCATTGCTAGGTTGTGTTTTTATTACTACAATCTCCCCCATGAGTTCTCAGTTAAAAACATTCTGAGGAAGGCAAAAAAATGTCATTTGTGTCAGAACATAATTCTCTGCCTGCCAGGAAAAAAAAAAGGCATATAGTTTGGGAAATTTGCCTATTTTTTTAAGATTGATATAGAAGCTTACATATTTATAGCAACTTAAAACATAGATGAGAGTACTTTATACTATTGAGTTATTGCGATAGAAGTAACCATCACGAATTGTGAAACATCTAATACCCACCCCAAATATCTACAAATAAAAAATCCTTAAATCTCTAAAACAAAGAAGATTTTAAAAATAAATGAAATACTAGAGTTTATTAATTCGTATTTTGCTACTTCTAAAATTAGATACATGTATTCTGAATTAACAAGAACCAAACATTCATGTTGTGGCTATGCTCATTGTGTGTGAACTACGTCAGGCTGTAGTGAAGCTCCTTTGGAGTTATCCAATGTCAGCTTCCCAAATGTGCATTTAAAGCAGACACAAGCCACCAGGTACATATCACCTAAATTTGAATCAGTACATTCCAATCTACCTGTGTATTTGTTATGGGCTAAGGCAGTAATCTAAGACGAAGAAAATTATCTAAACTCCAGGCTTAGGTGGGCAAATCACCAAGGGTAAAAATAACTTATTCTCTTCATTCTAAAGATTCTTAGACCTGATCTCCTTTCCCAAATTACTCATATTTTGACATTTCTTCTCCATCCCCACTAAGGCTGCCATTTTTTATCCATATATAATACCCTTGATTATATACAAAAGTCAACATTTTCTACCCATATATGTAATACCCTGAGTTGCAATAGTTCTTGACTCTACTATCCTTAGCACCAACAGAGTCATCTTTGAGTAGGGAATGGAAAACCAAAGAATAGAAGTTATTCATTGCTTTAAAAAAGCGGTACTGATGTTGTGTCAAAATATAACTTCAATACATCTCTGCAGTGTCATCTTTCTGACCACAACCTATATTCCACCTAGACTGAACTTTCAGTATTACCTGATGCCTTGCACTATTTTATCACACCATGTCTTGCTCAACTCTGCCTTTCTGTCATCTTTTCCCCATTGGCGTTTTAATGTTTTCTCATCACCTTTGCTACTTTGCTTCCCTAGGTCAATATTTTGCTTCCTCTTCTGGGCTCTGCTAGGAAAAACTCAACCTTTTTTAAATGGGCAAAACAAAATTATTGGTAGCCTTCAGTGGGATGCCAGCATTTTCCAGATTGTTCTATGGCAACTGTGTCTTTGCCTAGATTATTTTACAATTCCATAAATTGTAGGATGCTTATAGTAAGGCAAGTGATTATTTTCCATAGATACAAATAAACCTTGTTCAGTAGAGATGCAATTGATTTCTGCCTCAAAGAAAAGAATATTTCAAATATCACACTTGATTGTCCTATAGGGTATTAAACCATTTTGAGTCTACTAGCAAATTCATCTGTCTAAAAGTAGTTCTTGTATTAGCTTGCATTCCCACCAGCAGTGTAGAAGTGTTCCCTTCTCTCTGCATCCTCACCAACATCTGTAGTTTTAGGATTTTGTGATGTGGGTAATCTTACTGGAATTAGATGATATCTCAAAGTAGTTTTGATTTGCATTTCTCTGATGATTAAGGATGGTGAGCATTCTTAGTAAAGCATCTCAAGAATGGAAATAAAAGGATCCAATGTACTCAATACTACTATGAAATCAATATATAACCACCTACACACTCATACAAATGGCAAAACATAACTATAGTCCAGAAAGTAGAAGGGAAGAGGAGAGAGGGGGGAGGGGAGGGGGGATATGAGAGGAGGTAGGGTATTCAGGGGGACCGCACCTAATGTGGATGATGCAATGGTACATTTCAAACTATTAAGAAATGAGTATAATTGTGAAAAATAAAATAAAATAAAAAAATAAAAGTAGTTCTCATCAGTGAACACAAAATTAACTGATTTAAACACACAAATATGTAGACAACAAATAAATAAAAACAGAAAAGACCAAATTCTCTGTCCTTCATTGTATATTCATTAGAAATTTCCTTTCATCATTGTTGATGATATCCACAGTACATCTTCTAATACATATTATATGTACCATATCTATGTCTAGTCACATGTATACACACCTATAAAAGTTTGGATTCTACTTGGAACCTGTGTTAAAATCTTATTGGTTCTTTTATTAATAAAGAAGCTACATAAAATATTATGTATCTATATATGATATAAATATTTTATATCTATATTTTTGAAAATCATATTTTATCAGTTTTAGAGGCTGACAGAAATACACATCAGACTCACCTAAAAGAGCCAGTTTGGTGGAGAAGGGTGTGTACCTCATGCTTTTAAGGGGCAGTAAAATTTAAAGTTGATTGTTCTCCATTTCCCCCTCCTACTACTAATGGTGTATATGATTGTGTAACGCAAAAATCTTTTCCACCTTGGTGACAACAATGAATAGAAGATTGATTCTATGGAAATGTCAACTTTCTGACGATCTTCATCAGATGGATAATAGAAATATATAGTCTGATGAATGAGAAATGAGGGGATCTTCAATCTCTTTTCTGTCTGTATTTTTCTCCTGTTTATCTGTGTGCTCACATTAATTAAGAATTTTGTGTCCACTGATTCTGAGAACAGTTCTGAGAGATCTGATCAACAAGTTTGCTTTTCTGTGTTTACTTTTGACCTTTGCCTGAGCTTGTGAAACTGACGCCTTCTGTTCTCCCAGTGTCAGCGAGCTGTCAGTCTGTGTGCCTGGGAGGTCTTGACCTCTCAGGATGTGATTATGCAATGTTTCCCTACTTCTGGTGAGATTTAGTAAGTTAGACTTTATTCTTTCTTCATTCAAAATATCTCTGTTTTGACTGGTTGTCTAGCTGACCCTCTAAGTTTATGGAATAGGTGCCTTGCACTCCCCTTGGCTAGGCGATTTTACAACTCTGTTTTGTTTTTGTTTTTGGTCAGGGCTGGGTTTGAACCCACCACCTCCGGCATATGGGGCCGGTGCCCTACTCCTTTGAGCCACAGGTGCCTCCCACAACTCTGTAAATAGTAGAAAACTCACAATAATACAAATTATTCTTGTTTGCTGAAAGGTAAATGGGCTTCCAGTAGATATACAACTGATATCTACCAAACACAAAATTTATTCCAAAGAATTTATTTTACAGCCCCAGTTAGCTTTATGTCTGTGACCAAAAATATTCCAACATGCTTAAATATGTCTGCGTGACAATTTCTACACTGAAATCCATCTAGTCTTTCCACCAGTGTTAACATCCTACAGAGAATCATTAATAAATTAGCTAAGTAAATTTTTTGACATATCTTCCTTATGTTTTGAATAAGCCATTTTTAAGGTGTTTTTTTTTTTTTTTAAACTACAGAGCGGATTAAAACTCAGTGAAAATTAACCAGGGGAGAGGGTAGAGGAGAGGACAGGGTGACTTCTCATCTTTTATATTAACCTGGATGGAAGTGAAGCACATTCTTCTCAGTAGTGTATCACAAGAATGGAAAAGCAAATATCCAATGTGCTCAAGAGAAAAACTCATTTCAATTCAAGTTGGGGGAAGGAGGGAATGAGATGGGGGAGAAGGAAGGGGGTGGGATGCTCCCACTGAATGGGCACCAATGTAGGAGTGTTTGACACACCGTTTGGGTGTAGGACATGGCTACGAGAGGGACTCTACCTAACAAATTCAAATATTGTGACTTGGTTGCTTATACCTTCACATTAACCTGAAATTAAAAAAAAATAATAAAACCTGATGGGTAATATGAAAACTATGTGGGTGCCTAGTATACCTATAGCTGAGACTCAAACATCATGAAAACAATCCATGTAATCTAAAACATGTATACCCCCTTAAAAATAAGTAAATGTGTAAAAAAGAACAAAGCTAGAAATATACAAGGAGTCCTATAAGGCAGTTTACATCAAATTCAATAGCTATGAGTCTAAAAAAAAGTACATTATCAGCTCCTTCTGCAGCTTGTTCACAATTCTACACTACACAATGATTTCTCTATTCCTTCCCCACCAGTCTATGAGTGTCTTGGTGGTGCATGTGGCTCAAGGAGTAGGGCACCAGCCCCATATACTGAGGGTGGTGGGTTCAAACCTGGCCCTGACCAAAAAAAAAAAAAAAAAAAAAAGAGAATTTTTATATTCATGTATGTGACACAAAATATCTGTTTCATAGCTGGTATGTTTCATAGCTGGTAGTAGGTACTAAAAATATATAAAGATACTGAGAGGATGCCTATTTTTTTTAATGCTCCACTGCCTTTTATTAATGAGTTGACAATAAGTCAACTGTTCATTCACTTTATTAATCAGAATTTATGCAAAAATGAGCAATTGAAATGTTAAACACCTGAAAACATTTCAACTTTTGTCCTACCAATAAATTTTATTATGGAAGGTTTGAAATGGTGAAATCATTTTTACCTATGGAAACATACTTCTCTAAGTACAATATCAGGTTTCCCGGCAATTAATGTTTGATTTAATTTTTATTCATATTTTTAAATTTTTGGAAAAATTACATAATTGAAATTGCATATTTGCTTTCTACCTTTGTTTTCTTAATTCATTTGAATTTATATTTTGATTTTTAACCCTTTAAAGTCACTTAGTTGACAACTATCACTTATTTCCCAGACACATGCAGAAATCTACACTTTTTTGTTTTTCTCTATTTCACTTAGCATAATGCCCTCCAGGTTCATCCATAATAAGTTCTTTTATTTCAAAATTTTAAGGGGGTACACATGTTTTTGTTGCCTGGATACCTTTTACAATGCCTAAGTTGGTGCTTTCAGAGAGTTCATTACCTGCAGAATAGTCATTATACGTGAGAAAACTACATTTTTGTTAAAATTTCATTTATTTATTTATTTAGTTAGGCAGGACTAGTTTTTTATTTAAAAAAACACTGGTAAATATTTAGTTTAAAAACAGTTGCACTGTTTATTTTCCCCTCCCTCTACTCAGCCCCCAGAGGCCACCCCGAAGGGGAGTACCTTTTACTCCCATACACTGGCAGGAGGTATACCTACCGGACCTCACAGAAACCTCACCCAAAAGTAGGGACCAGCCAGGGAAAGAAACTTGAAAAAATCAGCACCCGGCCAGCTCAAGACTGTAGACAGATCTCACAGACAGATAGGGTGGCCATGCTGCCCCAAACCCAAAGAAGCAAAGTTTCAAAATAATACAAAATTTCCAAAGTTTTGTGATTAAACCATTTCAGATTTCTCAAGCTGTGACTGACACAAAGCACAGTGAAGTGGCACTATTAGGGACAGCAGTTTCCCACCCATAAAAGGTAAGGAGAGGAGTTTCACGTGGCTAAATCTGTGGCAAAAACATAGTTTTCTTTCTTTGGAGGAGTCAGGAGAGCAAATAAGTGCTCAGCTCAGTTGAGGGGCGTATGATCCATCCCATGAGTGGCTGGGAAGGGGGCAGAGATAGGACAAAAATTTGGTCTCAGAGGTCTCACCATCTGAATTTTGACCACTTCAAATGACAAAAAATTAAAAACACGTGCAAAGATACTTTAAAGCTGAAAACCTGAACAGCAAGTTGGTTTGTTTGCTTGGCTAACTCCTCCTGGGCTCACCTTTCTAGTTCAGCTGGTACTTGATATAGAACAAAGTCTGGAGTCTTTCCCTGGGCACTGTTTGGTGCTCAGGAAGGCAGGCCCAGACCTTTCTATGGAGAGGACAATGTGCCCTAGGCTGAAAAATCACCTTCCCCAAATGAGAAAGGGATTGGATTGTGGCTTCCGGGCTGTGGAAATACTTACAACGTTTTAACAAACTGGCTGCTACAGCAACAACATAGAGGTAATTACAAAAGGTGGACATCACAACATGCTTTTAAAGACAGTTGCGTCGCGCTCACATTCCCTTAACTGTTGATCCCAAAGGTGCTTGGCCTCTAAGCCCGCTGGAATCTCCGGGTAGAGGTAGACACCGTTTGGAGGAAAAGACAGCCTGGTGAGGTGTGTAGGGGGCAGAGGAGGCAGGGAAGGAGGACGCCGCCTTCCAGTTACAGAGCCAGCCTCCGGTACAGGTGTGTGTACAGGTGAGCTGGCCTCGGTGGAGGCCGGGTCAGGGGCGGCGGGACTGGGCGCTCGTCTCCCGCAGGCCCCGCGTCCTTGGTGCACAGAGATGCTCCTCTTTGCCACATTTCGCTGTATCTTCCTACTCATCGGCTGTCTTTTCCAGCGTGGCCACCCACCCCTCAGCACAGTCAGCACACTCTGCCTCCGTGAGTTCCTCAGTAAGAACCTTTCTCCCCTCTGTCTGTCCTTCTGCAAACTGTTTCTTTCTTTTTTTTTTTTTAAAGGCCTATTTTTATTTATTTATTTATTTATTTATTTATTTATTTATTTATTTATTTATTTATTTTTGCAGTTTTTGGCCAGGGCTGAGTTTGAACCCGCCACCTCTGGCATATGGGGTCAGCGCCCTACTCCTTCGAGCCACAGGCACCGCCCGCAAACTCTGTTTCTAAAGCAGCGCTCAGACACGGCGCGCTCTGGCCCCTGGGTCTGATCTGCGCACCTACCCCTTGCAGAGGGCCGCCGGCTCAGCTCGGTCCTCCGGGAGTTCCCAGCCTCGTTCAGTAATCACAGCTTAGATCATTCTGAGCTCATTCAGATGGTTGCTGGCAGATTCATTTCTTCCCTGGCTTTTGTCATAGGCATTTCTCAGTTCCTTTTCATGTGTTCTCCTTCGTAGGGAAGCCCAGAACGTAGTAACTGATCTCATCAGGGTAGATGAGAAGGCAGGGGGGAGAAAGGTGGAAGTGCTGTGTCTTCCGTAACAGAGACGAAGTGACATGCCATCTTATCCGTTATGTCCCAGTGGATGACTTTAGCCATGTTCGTTGTTGGGGGGAGCTATACAAGACTACCACATACCTTCATTGTAGCCTTGTAACAGCCTGAGAGCCACAGAGCCCAGCTGAGACACAAAAACTGTAAGATAAATAAATGTTTATTGCTTTAGCCACTTAGCTGTGGTACACTGTGTTATACAATAGAAAATAAACATATTAGGTATGATGAGAAAAGAATAAATAAATAATCACAGCTTAGAAGCCCCTTCTCCGGCCTCCCCCTGCCTCTTCTGCGTTGGGCTTCGCTTCTTTGCGTTGGATTTCCCAGAGTTTCATCTTTTCTTCATCTTTGAAGACCCAGTTTTCAATAACTTCCACAGCTCTCTCTCGCATCAGCAGCTTTTCCCGCTGCCGCCAGCCTTTGCAGGCAGTGCCCAGGCACTCCTGAGCACAACGTGCCCTTCCACCAGCTGGATCCCGGGGGCACCGAGGCCACCTCGTCCTCAGCCTGTTCCAGGGCGTCTCCCTCCACTTCCTCTGAAGGCGCTGGGCTCTCATCAACCTGGGGCTGCAGAACCGGGGAGGGGACTATCCCAGCCTGGCCCTTCACCTCCACTTTCCAAAATTGTATTTCTTATACTTTTTACTTCTCTTGAACTTTACTTTTTGGCTACAGTTAGAGATTACTTTATCAAAGTCATTAAAAGAAATTTCAAACTTTTATTTTTATAATATACACATTCTTACCATTGAGTGGTCCCAAGAGCTCTTATCATATTCAACATACAAACAAGTTGCTTTCTGAGAGAAAAGTAAATAAATTCATTTTTTAAAAAATCTTCTATTAAAAATGCTTTAAAAGTTGTAGAAGATATGCAGGAAATTGGAAAAATCTTGTAGGTACAATTCTCTACTACACATCGAACTCATAAAATAATGATTTTCTATGAATTCCCATAGATGTTAAAGTATTCTACATGTTACACATTTAATCTGAACATTCCATCCGAAGACCCTCACTTGGTTTTCATTTGGAATGATTCCTGAAGAATTCCCAGAATGTTTTCATAGCTGTTACATTTGTTTTATGTTATCTACTATGCTAATTGTTCAATATGGAATGATTTCGATGAGTTTTTCAGCAACTAAAGCCAAAAGTTTCCAAGGTAATACATTTTTCAGTGAAGATAGAGAAGATAGAGAAATCTGATTATCTACATAAAGTCTCATTTATTACTAGTGTTAAAAATCCATTATAAAGTAACATTAAATTCAAATCACAATGATAAAGTTTTATCTAAGAACATCTAAGCAAATCAATATTTTAAACAGCTGCATATAATTCAGCTCTGGCAATTATAAAGCATGATATTTTAACTTTCTAAATATTTATAGACACTAAGAAGAAAGACATGCAGTTGAAGATTTCTTGGGGTGAAAGTTTAGGTATCTTAAAAGTATAAATGAAAGTCGAGCAAGTCACTTATTAAACAAGCGCATATATATAGCAAAGGTTTTTATTATTTTTTTATTAATCATAGCTGTGTATATTAATGCACTCATGGGGTACAATGTGCTGGTTTCATATACAATCTGAAATATTTTCATCAAACTGGTTAATATAGTATAGCATGGCATTTTCTTAGTTATTGTGTTAAGACATTTATATTCTGCATTTATTAAGTTTCACCTATACCCTTCTAAGATGCACCGTAGGTGTGGTCCCACCAATTACCCTCCCTCCCTCCACCCATCTTCCCCCTCCCCCTTCCTATCTTACTCCTTTCCCCATATTCTTGTGCTATAATTGAGTTTCAGCCTTCATATGAAAGCTATAAATTAGTTTCATAGTAGGGCTGAGTACATTGGATACTTTTTCTTCCATTCTTGAGATACTTTGCTAAGAAGAATGTGTTCCAGCTCCATCCATGTAAACATGAAAGAGGTAAAATCTCCATCTTTCTTTAAGGCTGCATAGTATTCCATGGTATACATATACTACAATTTATTAATCCATTTGTGGGTCAATGGGCACTTGGGCTTCTTCCATGACTTAGCAATTATGAATTGGGCTGCAAAAAACATTTTGGTACAAATATCTTTGTTATAAGGTGATTTTTGGTCTTCTGGATATATACCTAGTATGGGAATTATAGGATCGAATGGTGGGTCTATTTTTAGATCTCTAAGTATGCTCCAAACATCTTTCCAAAAGGAGCGTATTAGTTTAGCAAACATTTTTAAATCAACTTGTTTGTGTACTGCTGTGGTTTGCATGTGTCCTCAC
>CAUYON010035562.1:0-15098 GCA_963573935.1 Arctocebus calabarensis
TTAGCAATTCAGTACCAACACACTTGAGAACACCCACCTTCCTCCTCACTCACACAGGAACCCATTAACATCTGCCAAACTAACAAGCTCTAGGTGGTACATCCAGAACAACCAAGTGAGTTTGCCTTCTGTACACTCAAGGCACACTCTAGCACCATGAAATGCAGCATTTGGTGTCATACTCTGGAGCCATCATGCCTCACAGCACATCACAAGGGTCTGTCCCTTCAAACCTGTGTGACCTATGACAAGTTCACCTAATTTGACCCCAGTATAATAGTTCTTAAATGCCATAGCTCTTTCAAAGATTGGGCAAGGGACTGTAAATAGAATTTGGAACAGTGTGAGGCACAAATTAGTACCAGACAAATGTCAGCTGTTATGTGTCATTATTATCATCATTTCTCTATATCATCTCATGACTGCATATTATTCAAGGGAACACTGATGCTCTATGTTTGTCTGTTCTAAATAATGAACATTTAATTTTACATCTTTTTCTCATTGTAACCAACCAACCGTGCAAAGAACATTTTAGAACATCTCATGTCCATTTAAAATAATAGCAAATGAAATTTAAAACATTTTTAAAGGCTTGGCACCTGTAGCACAGTGGTTACAGTGCCAACCACATGCACTGAGGCTGGCAGGTTCGAACCCAGCCTGGGCCAGCTAAACAATAATGACAACTGCAACAAAAAATAACTTGGCATAGTTGCAGGCGCCTGTAGTCTAAGCTACTTGGGAGGCTGAGGCAAGAGAATTGCTTAAGCCCAAGAGTTTGAGGTTGCTGTGAGCTGTAATGCCACAGCATTCTACCAAGGGTGACATAGTGAGACTCTGTCTCAAAAAAAAAAAAAAAATTTTTTTTAAAACCACATTTAAAATTATGATCATCCTACATATCCTGGCAGATTTCCCTCCCAACTTTTACCCTACCTCTCCAATCTTTCAAGAGAGTATAAGCGCCAGTTTCTCTATACAAAAGCTAAGAGCAGGTTATAAATTTTCCATTTGGCAATCTGATTAGGAAGAACAATTCCTTTTATTATTCTCACTGGATTACAAATAAATACTAATGTTTATTGGCTGTTTCTCTTTTTCTGTTTTCACTTGCCTCTTCATGTTCTTTATTCTTATCCCTTGGGATTTTTCCTTATGCCTAAGGTTCCTATTATGGACTTTGGTTTCTTTTTGGTATCTATGTAGTCAATATTTTGCCCCAATTTTCTGGTAATTCTCCATAAGATACCTTTTGTCATACAGGAATTTAAAGACTTTATAGAATGACCATACTAATCTCTGTCCTTCTATGCCTGGAGTGCCAAGCATCTTGGTGCACCTGGGGAGATGCCATGTAAGGAAGGGAAGAGGTCTCCCTAGGAGGGGGCTAGGGATAGAAAATGTGCTACCTGTGGATGTCATCACCCAACAGGATACTCTGGACAACTCTACAGTGTCCTTCAATGGAGAAATACTAAGAGCCAACTGTAATAGTAAAGTAAACAAAATCTAAAAACAAAGTCAACTCAAAAGGGACAAAGTAAGACTGACATAAAACAAGTCCACAAACGCCTGTCAGTCTCTTCAAGTCTTCCAAGAAAATTATGTGACAATCTGAGCAGTGAGATAAAATTTTAACAGCAAGAAAGGCTGTTAATACTCTACTGGGGCCAGACATGGTGGCACATGCCTGTAATCCTGGCCCTACCAGGAGGATTGCTGGAGGTGAAGAGTTCAATACCAGCCTGGGCAATATAGTGAGTTCTTGTCTCTACAAAAACATGGAAAAATTAACCAGGCATGGTAGCACATGACTGTACTCCCAGCTACATGAGACAGCTGAAGCAGGAGGATCACGTGAACCCAGGTCTTTGAGGTTATGCCACTATACTCTAGTCCAGACAACAGAGCGAGACATTGTGGTCAATAAAAGAAAACACACACACACTGTGTTACCTTGAATGTGGCCATTTTTCTTCGTACTTCTGGGAATTTTCAGAGTTCAAGTTCTGCAATATCTATGAAGGCAGAATCATGACTAGAATTCTAGGAAGGCAGAAAGAGACATGAAAGGGTGGTCAGGGATACCGCCCACCAACATGGACGTATATTGTGAATTAGCACATGAATGTTCACAGCAGCATTATTCATAGTAACCCCAAACCACAATCAACCAAAATGTCCTCCCATAGGTTAAGGGGCAGACTGTGGCACATCCATGCAATGGAATCTCACTTGGAAATTAAGAGGAATAAAGTACTGACTCATTCTGCCACATGCATGAAACTTGGAAACATTTTGCTAAGTGAAAGAAGCCATAAATTGTATGACTTCATTTACATGAAATGTCCAGAACAGACAAATATATACAAGGAGAAAGAGCTGTACAGATGGGATTTGGGGTGAGAGTGAGGATTAACTGTAAAAGGGCATGAGGAATCTAACTGGGGGATGAAAATGATCTAACTTGAATTATGGTGATGGTTTCTCCACTCATCAATGTTCCTAAATATCACTAAATTGTACCTCTGAAATGAGTAAATGCTATGATTTATAACATACACCTTAATAAAGTTGGAGTAAATAATTGTTAATCTACTTTTCATTTAATTTAACAAAACTGGATTCTGTATCTATGTTGACAAACTATTTGTTTTGAATAAAGCCAATGAGGAGAAGGGAAGTTTATCTTTACAATAGAATAATCACTAATAAACATATCTACCTCTCAAGCGGCTAAGGCACCAGCCACATACACCTGAGCTGGCAGGTTCCAATCCAGCCGGGCCTGCCAAACAACAATGGCTCCAACCAAAAATAGCCAAGTGTGGCAGGCGCCTGTAGTCCCAGCTGCTTGACATGTGAAGGCAGGAGAATTGCCTGAGCCTAGGAGTTGGTCGGAGGTTGCTGTGAGTTGTGATGCCACAGCACTCTACCCAGGGCGACATTGAGGCTCTGTCTCAAAAAAAAAAAAAAAATACTTCCTGTGTATTAATAACCCCACATGAGGTTAATAATGGCTAACATTTACTGAGCAGGCCTTATGGCTAACATTTTTATGCTCCAAGTATTGTTTTCACAGCTGAACATGTACTAATTCATTTTATTATTATTATTATTATTATTTTTTTTTTGTAGAGACAGAGTCTCACTTTATTGCCATCGGTAGAGTGTGTGGAGTCACACGGTTCACAGCAACCTCCAGCTCCTGGGCTGTGAGATGTGATTCCAGGGCACTACCCAGGGTGACAGCTTGAGACTCTGTCTCCAAAAAAAAAAAAAAAAATCAATCAATCAATCAGTCACCATAAACCAGGAGACAGGAACAATTTTAAGGTGTTCATTTGCATTACCTCTTTTGGTTCCCAGAACAAATCTACTAGGATGGTATTAGGATTGTTAGATAATTGCAAAACTTCATCTCCCTTTCCCAATTATCCACTGAAAAGCTCAAACTTATGACCCGCCCCCTAGGCTCTTTGCGCCAGAGTGGTAACACCTTATTGGCTATTCTATCATCCCATCACCTCCCCTAACCGAGTCTATATCAGATGCCCCGTCTTCTACTCTCTCCTTTTCTCTTTCCCCTCTCCCCCCCTCCCCCCGTGTGTCTTCTCTCTCTCTCTTCTCTCCTCTCCTCTCTTCCCCCGTATCCCTCTCTCTCTCCCTTCCTCCTTAATGCTGCTCTGAAGCTTCCCCCGCCAATAAAGACCTTTCATACAAGGCTTGGTGTTCTGTGAGGTTTATGCCGGTTGAGTGCCACCCTTTCATCTGGCGTCAGAAGTGGGATCTAATTAGGGAAAGCCTCAAAAGGTAGTTTCTACCCCTTCCATGGGGTTTTAGCCCCTGGGAGCTCTCCCTATCTTCTCACACTCCCGGCATTCACCACCATATTGGCTTGTGTCCATCCACCAAGGTGCTACAACCAGCACTCAACACTGGCCTCCTTCAAAATCGGTGAGTACCCCTATGGGAGGGAGTTTTCACCAATCATGGGTTAGGTTGCTTACCTTCCTAGCGATTCACCCGTTTCTCAAGGCTTGAGTTTGAGTTCCCAATTCCCCTTAACCTTGCGTGGCCTATCTATCCCATGTATCTCCCTTTAGGGTACTTATTACACCACCTGGTAAAATTAAGATTAAACTTAAAAACCAAAGAATTAAACTCTCTACCCAGATTTGGCCACTTTACAAGCTAAATAACCAAAGTATCTAGCCAAGCTATAATTCATTTAATTTTTCTTTAATCCAAAACTTACATAACTATTATAAGCGCCTTGGGAAATGGAGCGAGGTCCTCTACTTTCAAAACTTCTCCTATCTTAAAACCAAGCCTAATTTATGTTCAGGTAATTCCAACATTCTTGTAACAAAAAACTCTTTTCTACTCTCCCTCTCACTAAACAACCTATTCAAACCTTCCCGCCATACTAGGCTCCTCCCTCAACCACACAATTGCCTCCACCTTCTGTCTCTCCTACTTCCCTGGCAACCAATCTAAGCTTGTCTCCTGACTCCTCCCCTCCAACTGACCCTCAGAGTTCTTCCTGTTGTCTCTCAGTCCACCTCCAGCTGTTCTAATAAACACTTCAGACCTCTCTACCCCCTTCTTCCTCCAGCTCCTCCATAAAATTTTACAGTAACTTCCACTATTTATCCTTAACTTCCCTCTGGTCCCCTCACCCAATCCCATTCCTGTCAGTTTCCAACATCAAAATAAAAACCTTTGACTCTCTCTCACTTCCTAGCCCTGCTCCACGAAGTAACTGAAATCAAGGATGCAATTTCTGTTTATTCCATTCCCATAACTAAACTCACACACCTTAAAGTTAAACTAAGTTCCTTTACTTCTAATCCTTCTCGTTTTATTCAAAAGCTTCAATTTATTACTATATCCTATCAACTTATCTAACATAATATTTTTATTGTTTTAACTAATACCCTAACCTCTAATGAGTACAAATGAGTGTGAGAGAAGGCTAAAGGGGCAGCAGATCAATTTCATATATCAAACAATAAGCATCCTACAGGTAACACTGTAGGCCTTAACTCCCAACTGAATTAAATTATAATAATAATATGGGAAGAGAAGTAAAGACATTTTTATTACCTGCATTCTTTGCAAACTTAGAGCTTCCGCCAAAAAGGCTATCAATTATGATAAATTAAGGAAAGTCATACAAAATAAATCTAAAAATCCTTCAACTTTCCTCCAACATCTTACTGAGGCTTTTATTAAGTATACTAATTAAAATCTTAAAACAGTAAGTGGGAAAAACATTCTCATGACTTATCTCTTTAACCAAAGTTACCCCAACATCAAACTTAAGCTAAAGTGCTTGGAGCACGGACCCCTGACACCCCAGGCTGTGATTTTTTTTTTTTTTTGAGGCAGAGCCTCAAGCTGTCCCCCTGGATAGAGTGTCATGTCATCACAGCTCACAGCAATCTCCAATTCCTGGGCTCAAGTGAGTCTCCTGCCTCTGCCTCCCAAGTAGCTGGGACTATAGGCACCCGCCACAACGCCCGGCCATTTTTTGGTTGCAGCCGTCGTTGTTGGGCGGGCCCAGGCTGGATTCGAACCCGCCAGCTCAGGTGTACGTGGCTGGTGCCTTAGCCTGTTGAGCCACAGGCACCGAGCCCCAGGCTGTGATCTTAAACACAGCCTTTAAAATAAACATCACAGTGTGACTAAGGCCATCATTTCTAACCTGCCTAAGTCAAGAGCCAAAGGCTGCTTCATAACTCAACCACTTGGATTATGCTACAAATGCAGTGAAGACCACTGGGTACAATGTTACCCCAATCCTAAGCCCCCACCAGGGCGATGCCTTGTCTACATTAAAAGGGCCATTGGAAAGCTGACTGCCCCTTGGCCCAGATAGGCCATAGGGCCAGCTTACCACGGCTCCTCCAGCAGACTTGTTAAAGCTTGCCTCTTCTGAAGACGAGACCTGGCTTCTCTCACCTGACGAAGATCATCTCTGCTGAACCAAGAGTAACCCTGATGGTGACAGGTAAAAATGATCGCCTTTTCTTTTAAACACAAAAACTAACTTTTCAGCTTTTAAAAATGTCAGTGGTCCTCCTCCCTGTAGCCCATTCTCTATTGTCGGAGTAAAAGATTTTTCCCACTATCCATGTCAAACTCCTTTTTACACTACATAATTGGCAATTTCTCACTTACACATTCCTTTTAATATCACCTTCCTGTCCAGTTCCCCTTCTGGGATGTGACATACTTTCCAAATTAGGTACCACCCTCACTTTTAATTTTAATTAATAAATGCTGACCCATCTTCTTCTGCCTCACTCTGCCTCATCCTTTCCTAAGCCATCAAAGACCCATCACCCTAAACCATTCCACCAGAACAAGTAAATCCTAAGGTTTACTAAAACCCCCTCAATTGCCTTCTACTCTCCAAGTCTTGTTAAACTACACCCTAATTGCAAAAACCTATTTGCCTTCACATAGACTAACCCTACCTCTCAAACTTCTTTACAACTTACTTGAACTATACTCCCCCAGGAATTTCGTAACAGCCTCCACTTATTTAGCCACACATTATTACAAGACCTCCAATCCTATGATCCCTCTCCTTCAACCTTAGTTCAATATGTCAATAACTTTCTACTCTATAGACCCACCTTACCTAACTTTAAATACAACATATGTTCCTTTCTTAACTTCCTTACAGATAAGAAAAATTAAGTCTCTCCCTCAAAATTCAATTCCAACAAAAAGTCACCTTAATATCCTTCTATCTCCAAACTTCAAAGCTATTACTACAAATTAAAAAAGTCTTCTTTGCAACTTTCCCCTACCCACCACAAAAACAAGAACTCCTCTCCTTTTAAAATTAGCTAAATACCTCAGAGCATAAATTCCCAACTTTTCTCTTCTAACTACTCCTTTATATAATACTCCTTACTCCAAGTGACCCTCATAAACTTCTCACCTCCATTTCCACTTCTTTTAAATCTCTACAACGTTCGTTATTAAAAGCTCCAGCCCTCCACCTTTCTAATCTTTCTCGCCACTTCCTCCTATGTCACAAAAACCCATGAATTTACTCTGTGTGCTTAAACGCGACTTCACCTTTGCTCCAGTTGCTTATCTCTCAAAACAATTAGATCACACTGTTCAAAGTTAAGTCCCTTGTCTCAAGGCGTTGGCAGCTGCAGTTACTCTAATACAAGAATCAAAAAACTCACTTTCGGTTGCCCTCCTACTGTCTTATCCCCTCATTCTCTATCTGACCTTTTAACCTACAAAAATCTTCAAACCCTACCACCATGCAGTATTCTTAATCTTCAAACCTCTCTCTTATCTAACCCATCATTATCTTTTAATACATATCCCACACCTGGCTCAGCGCCTGTGGCTCAGCGGGCTAAGGCACCAGCCACGTACACCTGAGCTGGCGGGTTCGAATCCAGCCCAGGCCCGCCAAACAACAATGACAGCTGCAACCAAAAAATGGCCGGGTGTTGTAGCAGGCGCCTGTAGTCCCAGCTACTTGGGAGGCGGAGGCAGGAGACTCGCTTGAACCCAGGAATTGGAGGTTGCTGTGAGCTGTGATGTCACAGTACTCTCTCCAGGGTGACAGCTTGAGGCTCTGTCTCAAAAAAAAAAAAATACATATCCCACACTAAATCCTACATCTCTCTTACCTACTCCCTCTAACTTGTCACCCACTCATGACTACCTTCAAACACTAGACACTTTTCGAGTGCAACAAGAAACTATTCTTCATAAATAAACCACATTCTACACCAGGCCATAAGACTTTCCTGAACACCACTTCTAAACAGCCACCGCTTACATCCTCCCAAGGAAAAATCATAATCACCCTCTAGTTGGCCAATTAAAACTACGTGCCCCTCTCAGCAGGAAGAAGTTACAGAAGAGAGAACTCCACATCCCGTATCCCAAGGCCAACTTTCTATTTTTAAAATATCAAGAAGGGAGGAATGTTAGATAAATGCAAAACTTCATCTCCCTTTCCCAATTATCCACTAAAAAGCTCAAACTTATGCCCCCCCCCCCCCCAGCTCATCGCGCCAGAGCAGAAACACCTTATTGGCTGTTCTACCATCCAGACACCTACCCTAACCGACTCTATATCAGGTGGCCCCGTCTTTTACTCTTCCCCCCCCACCCCGTGTGTCCTCTCTCTCTCTCCTCTCCTCTCTTCCCCCGTATCTCTCTCTCCCCCCTCCTCCTTAATGCTGCTCTGCAGCTTCCCCCGTCAAAAAAGACCTTTCATACAAGCCTTGGTGTTCTGTGAGGGTTAAGCCGGTCGAGTGCCCCCCTTTCAAGGATGATGCCAAAATCCCCATTTTTAAGAATGGCGAGGAGAAGTCAGTGAAATTAAGTAACTTCACAACGTTATACAGCGAACAAGTGGCCTCAGGCTTGAGGTGGAGGGAGGCAGGCTGCGGGAGCTGAGAGCCCCAGAAACCCTCAAACCAGGCGAGACACGCGACACCACTAAGTTCAAACACCTCCCCCCGCCTTCAGACGACGCCAGGACAACCCTAAAGGTGAGAAGGCTCCGCGGGCAGGACGAACCCCGCCGCCTTTGACCCTCCCGCCGTTCTCTGCCAAGACGTCTTTTACCCTAAATCCACCGACAGGTACTTGCAGGTCCTAAATGTGACTTCATGAAGTTCGCAAGGGCCCCTGAGACGTGGTACTGGCTGGGACTACCTGGGACTACCAAAGAATGTGCAGTAGCAACCGGCACAGTAGGAGCGGAAGGGTGCGCTTCGCCACAGAGCGTCTGCACTACACTTACCACAATTCCCCGGTCTGTCGGCAAGAACTGCGAAGTAACTGCTAGGAGGGATCTTAGACTACATTTCCCAGAATTCCCAGGTCGACCTGCCAGAGCTGAGAAGTGATTCTGGAAAGTGGACTGCTGGACTACAGTTCCCAGAATTCCCCCGATCTGCCTGCCAAAGCGCATAGGCTACAATTTCTTGTTTTACCTCTGTTAGGCAAGTGTTGGGACTACTCCGGTACTACATTGTGCGCAGTGCCACGGTGCTGACCTCTTGGGCAATAACATGGATTTCTACACTTTCAGAGTTTGGTTGGATTTCCTTGAGTTCCTGAAGTGGAAATGCCTCCAATTATTACAGGTCCATTTGTAGAAGGGGAACAAGCTAGAAGATGTAATTGTCAAGAAATTAATGGGGAATGATTTTTAGGGGTCAGTAGATGACTGAAAGTGGGATAAGAATAATCAGATGTTATGAGGCTAACACAGGTAGTTTAAAACAATGGGTGAGATAGAATAGTTTGGGTCTGCTAGGCGCTTATAGCTCAGTGGCTAGGGTGCCAACTACATACACCAGACCTGGTGGTTTCAAATATAGCTCAGGACTGCCAAACAATGATGACCATGAACAAACATAATAGCCGGTGTTGTGAGGTCCTGTGAGGCAAGAGAGTAAAAGCAGAGCTAAAGACCTGTCCTGGTCACTCTGTATAGGCATTAGCCAAACAGTCTGTAATACTCATACCTCTACTGCAACAGATGTCTTTGTTATGTGTATGCCCTTCCCTTGGTATGTGCTGGCCCTAGATAGTAACTTTGTAACTTCTTTAACCTTCCCTCGCCTTTGAAGACAGGTAGCCTGCCCAGTACCAAGGGCACAGGCCAACCTGACCTTCCCTTGAGTCCCAGGACTTTCACGTCTGTCACGTCTCTCACATACTTCACGACTCTCACGTGCACCCTAACCCTAAAAAATGTGTAAAAGAAAGACAAAAGACGCCAGCCATGTACACCTGAGCTAGCAGGTTCGAATCCAGCCTGGTCCGCCAAACAACGATGGCTGCTACCAAAAAATGTCTGGGTGTTGTGGCGGGCACCTGTAGTCCCAGCTACTTGGGAGGCGGAGGCAGAAGACTTGCTTGAGCCCAGGAATTGGAGGTTGCTGTGAGCTGTGATGGCATGGCACTCTATCCAGGGTGACAGCTTGAGGCTCTGTCTCAAAAAAAAAAAAAAAAAGAAAGGCAAGAGATTAAGTTGGTGGGTTTGGTTTTTAGGACACTAGTCTGCCAAGTCTCCTGGCCAGAAATAAACTCTCTGCTTCCTCTATCAACTGGTGCCTGGAGTCTTCTGTGTTGCTTTTCCTGCTACATTTCTTGGTCCCCTGACTGGGAAGCGAGGTTTGGTGGCAAACCATGCAGCCAGACTCTTTCGGTTGGGTTCTGCCCACCCTGCATATCACCCCCATGGGGAACTCTGGTTGGTTTGGCGACACAGTCCTCAGAGCGCTCCTGGGACTGATTCTCCCAGAGGAACATCTTGTTGAGACTGAGCTGGCAAGGTCTCTGTGGCAGGTCACTGCAGAGGCTGAGCACCGGGGAGGAACTGGTAACAGGTGGCACCAGGATGTCCAGAGTAAGGTAAGATCCACTGGGGCCCACTATAGCTTTAGTGGAAGAGGGAGTCTGATCAACCCCTCGGGCATTAGGTCGCCGGCAGGTGGGAGGTGTGTGAAAGAGTGTGGTGTGAGTGTGTGTCTTGGGAGAGAGACCTTGGGTGGAGATAGGGAACGAGAAAGAGAAGCCCACTCTACTGGCTACCATGTTGAAGAACTTTAAGAAGGGATTTGTAGGTGACTATGGGGTTACTATGGCACCAGAGAAGCTAAAAAGTCTTTGTGAGCAGGAATGGCCCTCTTTTGTGGTTGGATGGCCATCAGAGGGAAATTTAGAGAGGTCCCTAGTGTCTAAAGTATGGAGCAGAGTCACTGGAAAGGGGGGTCACCCTGATCAGTTTCTGTACATAGATACCTGGTTACAGCTAGTAGTGAACCCACCACCTTGGTTGAGAGGGAAGGTCGCGACAGTGCCGGTGACACAGGTTCAGGAAGGGAAAGTGCTTTCCACCTGACCTAGAGTAGTGGTGCCAAAGATACTGGCAGACCCTGTGCAGGAAGACCCCCCAGATGAAGCTTCACCACCCCCTGTACAGAGAAACTGCAGATGCTACAGCACCTGAGGAACAAATTCTCCCTCAAAAACAGACTGAGTCATACCCAGCCCAGCCAGGCACCCCTTGAGCAAAGAAAGGAAAGATCCCAGAAGGTCCACCCCACTTAGCAACTCGACTAAGGCCTAAACCAGGAGTCCAGATACCCCTCAGAGAGACTAGACACACCAGAGTGGATGAGAACGGGCACATGGTCGAACGGAGAATAATGGTATATCAGCCATTCACGACCACAGACTTACTGAACTGGAGGCATCACACTCCTTCTTACACAGAGAAGCCTCAGGCTTTGGTCGATTTGATGCAGACCATTTTCAGACTCATAATCCTACATGGGCAGATTGCCACCAGCTACTCATGACCCTCTTTTAACATAGACAAGAGACGCCGTGTGATTCAGGCTGCCTCTAATTGGTTAGGGGAGAATGCTTCAGACAGGTTCCAAAACCCCCAGGAGTATGTTCGAATCCAGCTTCCTGGAGAGGACCCCCAGTGGGAACCAAATGTGGCAGAGCACACACCTAACCCAGTACTGAGAGGCATTGTTGCAGGGGCTGAGAAAAGGGACACCAAAAACTACCAACAAAGCCCGAGTAAATGAGATCCTTCAAGAAAGGACTGAGAGCCTAGGCTGGTTCTTTGACAGGTTGTGTGAAGCATCTCAAATGTACACTCCTTTCGACCCTGAGAGCCCTGAGAACCAGAGGTTGGTTAATATGGCCCTACTTAGCCAAAGTGCTGAGGATATATGGTGAAAACTGCACAAGCAGGAGGGGTTTGCAGGTATGAACACCTCACAGCTTCTTGAAATAGTCCAGAAGGTCTTTGTGAACCAGGAAGCAGTGAGCTGTAAGGAGGAAAATAGGCACATGAAATGGAGGGCTGATCTCATAGCTGCAGCTCTGCAGGGCATGAAGGGAGGAAGAGGGAGGGCAGGGTCAAGGAGAGCAAGGAAATAGAGGACCTTGGGTAAAAGGCCCCCCCTTGCTAAGGGATCAGTGTGCAATTTGCCAAGAGACAGGGCATTGGAAGAACGAGTGTCCCCAGAGGCAAGGAAATCTGGAAAATCCTAGGAGAGAGGCCACAGACCCAGAATGGCAGGAAGCCCTCTACAACTTATTAGGAGAGGCGCTGCTGGACTGAAGGGGACTGGACTCAGTCACCCCCAGAGAGTCCATGGTTCGAATAAGGATTTGGGGCAAGGACATCGACTTTCTAATTGATACTGGGGCTGAACACTTGGTGGTCACCCAGCCAGTAGCTGTTAGGAAATTGCAAAACTTACTTCATCTCCCTATCCCAATTACCCCCTGAAAATTTCAAACTTATGGACTGCCCCTAACTGCTCTTCCCGCCAGAGCAGTAACTCCTTATTGGCTAATCTACCATCTGATCACCTTCCCTAACTGAACCTATATAAGAGTGTGCTTTTCTTTTGAGTCTCTCTCTCCTCTTTCTTCTCTCGCCCCCTTTCTCCCCCTGTCTCTTTCCCCCTCTGTCTCCCCCCTCTCTCTTTTCTCTCCTCTTTAGTGATGCTCTGCAGTATCCCCCACCAATAAAGACCTTTTGTACAAGCCTTGGTGGTCTATAAGATCTCTGCCAGTCGAGTGCCACTCTTTCATCTGGTGTCAGAAGTGGGATCTAATTAGGGAATGTTCCCAAGCTTCTGAGAGCTCCCTATCCTCTTCTTGTACTCTCAGTGCTCACCACCGCATCGGTTTGTGTCCATCTGCCAAAGTGCTCTAACCAGCACCCAACATCGGTCTCATCCAAACTTGGTGAGTTCCCCTATGGGAACAAGTTTTCCCAAATTGTGGGTTGGGTTGCCTACATTCCTGGCGATTCACTGTTTCTCAAGACTTGAGTTCCCTATTCCCTTTGACCTTGTGTGGCCTAGCTCAAGGCTTCCATGCCTTGCACAAAAATTCCTAGTGCCAGACCTCAAGCTCTCCTTGGCCCCAAGGGTCTGATACTATTTTGGGTACAGTGACGACTGTCCTGGACTGTGTCCTCATTTTCATGGCCAGCAACAAAGCAGCAGAGATGTCCACCTTTTGTCCTGCTCTTCGCGTGATTCTTCTCATGCTTTATTTCTGCAACGAATCGCCATGGGTGTAAACTATACTATACCACCTAACTCCCCCTTGGGGTGCTCATTACACCACCTGGTAGAATTAGGATTAGACTTAAAGCCAAAAAAATTAATTGAACTCTCTACCCAGATCTGGCCACTTTACAAGCTAGACAACCAGAGTATCTAGCCAAGCTATAGTTCATTTAATTTTTCTTTAATTCAAAACTTATATAACTATTATGAGCACCTCGGCAAATGGAATGAGGTCCCCTACGTTCAGAGCTTCTCCTATCTTAGAGGCAAGCCTAATTTATGTTTGGGTAATTCCAAAATTCTTGTAGCAAAGAGCTCTTCTACTCTCTATCTACCTGAACCAAACTTATTTGACCCAGCAGACAAGTGGCCACTGGTTCAAAACCAGAATAATTTCTATTCTGGCCCCTGCCATATTTAGCTCCTCCCTCAACCACACAGTTGCCTCCACCCTCTGGCCCTCCTACTTCCCCATCAACAAATCTAAGCTCCTCTCCAACTCCTCCCCTCCAACTAGCCCTCAGAGCTCTTCCATGTCATTTCTCAGTCCACCACCAGCTGCTCCAAGAAACACTTCTGGACCTCTTTACTCGTTTCTTCCTCCATCTCCTCCATATGATGGTCTTACAGTGCCACTGTGTAACAAAACAAACAAATTACAAACTAATTCTACTGCATCCACTACTCATCCTTCACTTCCTTCCAGTCCCCTCACCCGATCCTGTTCCCATCGGTCTCCAGAATTAGAGGAACCTTCAGCTCCCTCTCACTTCCTAGCCCCACTCAGCGAGGTAACTGAAATTGATGGTGTAATTTCTGTTTGTTCCTTTCCCCATGACTAAACCCACACACCTTAAGGTTAGATTGGTTCCTTTACTTCTAATCCTTCTCATTTTATTCAAAAGTTTCAATTTATTACTACATCTTATCAACTTACCTAACATGATGTTTTTGTTATTTTAATTAATACCCTAACCTCTGACAAGCACAAACGAGTGTGGGAGAGGGTGAAAGAGACAGCAGATCAATTTCATATGTCAAACAATGAGCATCCTACAGGTGACACTGCAGTCCCTAACTCCCAGCAAAATTGAAATTATAATGATAATGCAGAAAGAAAAAGCACAGACATTTTTATTACTTGCATTCTTTGTGGACTTAAAGCTTCCACCAAAAAGGCTATCAATTATGATAAGTTACGGAAAGTCATACAAGATAAACCTAAAAATCCTTCAACTTTCCTCCAACACCTTACCGAGGCCTTTATTAAGTATACTAATTTAAATCCTGAAACAATAGATGGGAAAAATGTTCTCATAACTTATTTCTTTAACCAAAATTGCCCCAACATCAAACTTAAGCTGAAGCACTTGGGGCATGGACCCCTGACCCCCTAGACCGTGATCTTGGACACAGCCTTTAAGATTTACATGGGACAAGATGATGTTTTCTGAAGAGAAAATAAAAAAATCTCAAACCCCAAATTCCCAAATGCTAGCTCAAAGCATTACAAACAGTGTCACTAAGGCCATCATTCCTAACCTGCCTAAGTCATCAGGAGCCAAAGGCCGCTTCATAACTCAATCACCTGGACCATGCTACAAATGCAGTGAAGAAGACCACTGGGTATGACCTTGTCCCAAACCTAGGCCCCCACCAGGACCATGCCCTCTCTGCAAGAAAAAGGGCCATTGGAAGGCTGACTGCCCCTTGGCCCAGAGAGGACATGGGGCCAGCCAACATGCAGCACCTACAGCAGACTTGTTGGAGCTTGCCTCTTCTAAAGATTGACGATACCCTGGCTTCTCTCCCCTGATGAAGATCACCTCTGTGAAGCCAGGGGTAACACTGATGGTGGCAGGTAAGATGATTGCCTTTCTGTTAGACACAGGATCTAACTTCTCAGCTCTTAAAAAGTTCAGTGGTCCTACTCCCTGTAGCCCACCTCTGTTGTCGGGGTAGAGGGTTCTTCCCAGC
>CAUYON010035563.1:0-18450 GCA_963573935.1 Arctocebus calabarensis
CTGTGGCATCACAGCTCACAGCAACCTCCAATTCCTGGGCTCAAGCGAGTCTCTTGCCTCTGCCTCCCAAGTAGCTGGGACTACAGGCTCCCGCCACAACGCCCGGCCATTTTTTGGTTGCAGCCGTCATTGTTGTTTGGCGGGCCCGGGCTGGATTCGAACCCGCCAGCTCAGGTGTACGTGACTGGTGCCTTAGCCCGTTGAGCCACAGGCGCCGAGCCCAGATTTATTTCTTAAGAAATAAAACTCTACAGATCAAAGAGAAACCCATGAAATGCACGTCACAATCCCATTCCTGTTTCTTCTTTTTTTCAGAAATTTACATGTTAAATTCATTATGTTCACCATGGAGAGGGAAGAACCGTGTAATGGCAACAAATATGCATAGTCATAAAAATATACAATATAGTATTGTATGCTGTACTTTTCTTTTCTTTCTTTTTCTTTCATTTTTTTGAAATAGAGTCTCACTATGTTGCCCTGTGTAGAGTGTTGTGGCATCACAGCTCACAGCAACCTCAGACTGTTGGGCTTAGGTCGTTCTCCTGCCTCAGCTTCCCAGGTAGCTGGGACTACAGGCGCCGGCCACAATGCCCAGTTATTTTCTTGCTGTAGTTGTCATTGTTGTTTAGCAGGCCCGGGCCAGGCTTGAACCCGCCAGCCTCGGCTGGCGCTGTAACCACTGTGCTACGGGCACAGAGCTCATAACTCCTTTTTAATCAGCATTTGCATAATTTACAAAACTAGGATCAATCTTCCATTTTAAGTAATATTTATGGAAATTATTTGTACAGATACAAAAATCTCTACTTTGTCAGATACAAATATGCCACCATTTATTTATTCATTTTCTTTTTAATGCACATTTAAGTCGTTTCTCTGTCAGGTGTGGGAAACCTACGGCCTTAAGGCAAAATGTGCTTAAGTGCTGCCATTTGACTGAATCCATATTTTGTAGAGCAAGTCATTTTATTAAAAGGGGTGCACAGAGAAAGATGCAGTGTTGCAGCCCGTGTAGCCTATGACTAGAAGGAGTGAGAGTTGTAAGAAATACCTGTACAGCTCAGTGATGGAACACCTGGGTGGAAAGGCCATGGAGAGGGAGTGAGCTCTCCTAACAAGCATGAGAGCTCGCAAGGTCAGAGCAGTGGGGAATCGGCAGTCTCTACACCTGTGGTGTTGAGGGGCACGAGGTCAGCCTTATACTAGGCTGGAGGAGAAGGCAGTCGGGAGCATGTGCATTCCATCACGGATGGCCTACTCTGACTCTGTGTCCTCTCCTGCCTGAAGAACGCAGCACGGCAGCATCTCTCTGCTGAAGATTACAAAGTTCTGCTAAAGACTAAGAGCTATCTATCTTTCTAAGAAGACTGCTTTATTCTAAGACTCACACACTCTCTCTCTCTTCAGCTAAAGTAGATAATCCTCAGGCACCTAAGAGAAACTGAACCTGAGCAAAGTAACTGAGCGGTCTGCATCCGGCACCTACTTAAGCTGGGCCGAGACCTGGCCAGTCCTGGGCCCTGGCAAGAAGTGTCAGAAGTGACGTGTGACAATGCAGCTGTGCATATCTTCTTTGGTGCTTGAAAAAGATGAATGAATCTTGGAATTATCCCCATCTGAACCAACACTCCTGATTATATCTCCCTGGAGACATAAGAGATCTGACCATTAAGTTCATGAACTCATCCCACGAAAAGTGATGCGACTGCCATTCTGAGCATCACTACTGTTGCCAGACAGCCCAGGGGAGGGACAGTTTGAAGGCAGGTGAGTCAAGTGAGGTGATCGTCAGCCGTGAGGTGTGCAGCACTTCCTCTAGGATCACTTCACAAACTTAATCGTCCGACTTATATACACGTTAGGGCTTTCCTGTATGTCCACTGGTGCAGAGACTATTCTAAGAATACTTACTCTTCCACTTTAAGCATACTGACAAGTTGGTTTCCGAAGAGATTATATTAATTTATAATCCCACCCAGATGGCATAGGATTCCCTGACGCTCTGTATCTTCACCACAAATTAAAATGCTCAGACATTATATTTTGTTAACATTCTGGATAGTTATCTCCTTTAAAGACATCACCTTGTTTAATTTGTATTTCCCAGTTATCAGTGGACTTTAAATATTTGTATGCGAATACTGGCTATTCTGGTTTCCTCCTCTATGAATTGCCTTTTCGTTGTCCTTGATAATTTTCTGTTGAACTAAATATTGTTTTCATACTAATTTGTAGCAATATTTAAAAATAAGTTATTGATTCTTACCCTTCACTTACAATTGTCCTTGCATATGTCTTTTAGGGCTTGATTTTAAAAACTTTTAATGCTTTCTCTTTAAAAAATAAATGTATTTTTTCAATTGAAGTTATTTCACTTAGAAATAATAATTTTGGGGGGGCAGCAGAGTTTTACCCTGACATCGCAGCTCACAGCAACCTCAAATTTGTGGGCTCAGGCTGTCCTTTGTGCCTCAGTCTCCCCAGTAGTTGGGAGTACAGGCAGCTGCGCAACACCCAGCTAGTTACATTTTTACCACAAAATATAAATCATTGGAAAACAAAACTTTGAAAACCTCTGGCACCTTTGCCACCATTAAGGTATTTATGGTACACTTAATTAATTCTCGCTTCTTGTTAGTCCTAACATGAACTTTTTCTTTTCTGACACACTTAAGATGGAAATTTTAAAGAAGCTATTATTGAGCTTTTTTACCTCTGAAATGATCTTAATTAAGCCTGTAAATAAATAAAATCATTTATTTGATGATTTAGATCTGTTTAGATTCTAAAACTTGGTATACAGTATATGTGGTATTTACATAATAATTCCTCCTTTCAGACACTTCCACATTTATCATCATCTTTGATAGAAATCATTGAAAAAGCATGCCCAAGGCCCCCTAAAATGTGTAAAATAGGTAGGTACATTAAATGAGCTACCTTACCTACTAAAAATATTTGAAATTAAAGTAAGAATTTTCTATGAGTGGTTTTGTATTTTTTTCTGGCAGTATAAAAAATGAGATTTCTCATTACTGATAATTAGTAATTTCTCAGTTCAGTCTCCATTCATTGATAGATTTTTTTTTCAGAATATTACAGGGGTACAAAGGTTTTGGTTACATGGATTGCTTTTGTACTGCTGGAGTCAAGGTTATGAATGTTCCTACCACTCAAATAGTGGACATCAGATGTGTTAGATGTGATTTCACTTGTCCACTATTCCCCCTTTTCATCTGCTTGATTTCCATTGAGTTTTACATCCATCTGTCATATGAGTGCTGACTGGTAAGTTCTGATTTAATAGTCAGGACATAAGGTGTTTGTTTTTCCATTCTTGCAATACTTCACGTAGAAGAATGGTCTCCAGTTCCATTCAGATTGTTATAAAAGGTGTCAATTCATTTTTTAATGGCTGAGTAGTACTCCGTCATATACATATGCAACATTTTATTAATCTGCTCATGAATCGATGGGCACTTGAGTTGATGCCATGTCTTTGAGATTGTGAATTGTGCTGCAGTGAACATCCTAGTTCAAGTGTCTTTTTGAGAAAATGACTATTTCTCTTCTATATAATACTAAGGAGTAGCATTTCTGGATCAAGCATTTGGTCCACATGTAGTTCCGTGAGGAATTGCCATACTATTTTCCATGGAGTTTGTACTAGTTTACAGTCCTATCAACAATGTGTAAGTGTCGGCTGGGTGCTGTGGTTCATTATGTAATCCTAGCACTCTGGGAGGCTGAGGCAGGTGGATTGCCTGAGCTCACGAGTTTGAGACCAGCCTGAGCCAGAGCGAGACCTCATCTCTAAAAATAGCTGGGTGTTGTAGTGGGCACCTGTAGTCCCAGCTACTTGGTTGGGAGGCTGAGGTAAGAGAATCGCTTAAGCCCAAGAGTTTGGGGTTGCTGTGAGCTGTGATGCAGCAGCACTCTACCAAGGGTGACAAAGTGGAAGTCTGTCTCAAAAAAAAAACAAAATAAAAATGTATAAGTGTTCCTTCCTCTCCACATCCATGCCAGCGTCTATAGTTTTGGGACTTTTTGATAAAAGCCATACTCACTGGGTTTAGATGATATACCAAGTTGGCTTTCATTTGCATTTCTCTGGTGATTAGTAATGTTGAACTTTTTTTTTATTCAATCATAGCTGTGTACATTAGTGCAATCTTGGGGTACAATGTGCTGGCTTCATATACAATCTGAAATATTTGCATCCAACTGTTTGTCATAACCTTCATGGGATTTTCTTGTTTATTGTATGGAAACATTTGTATTCTGTATTTAGTACATTTCACCTGTACCCTTCTGAGATGCACCGTAGGTGTGGGCCCACCAGTTACCCTCTCTCCACCAACCCTCTCCCCTCACCTCCCCTCCCTTGCCACTTTCCCCATATTCTTTTGCTCTAATTGGGTTATAGTCTTCATATGAAAGCTATAAATTAGCTTCATAGTAGGGCTGAGTACAGAACATTTTTTTCATATGCTTGTTGGCCATTAGTCTATCTTCTTTTAATTTGTTTTTTGTACACAGAAATGTAAATGCATTGACATTTAATTTTTCTTTTAGGTGACCATACTTTTCATGAATTCTTTAGGAAATATTTCATCAAGTGAAGGTCCTAAAATGTTTTCTTATGTTATACAATTTAAAATATTGAAATTTAAATATTAAAAATTTAAGCCTATCTAAAATACATTACTTTCAATATAAGTTTAATATTTTCTACAGAGATAATCAGTATTATTTAGTAAGTGATATAATATTTCTAACCAAATCTTAATACTATTAAAATATTTTAATTAAACATAAAAAATTAAAAATTTAAAAATGTTATACATAGTTACTTCTCTCTTTCTGGGATCATTATTATACATAAAATGATAATTAGTTAAGATTAATCTTGCCACTTTGTTATTCTTCAAAATTATCCTTTTCCCAATATCTATATAAATTTATTTTGAAGGTTATACCAAAAATGAAATAATTTCCAAGTTAACACATATAATTAATTCAATTATAATCAATATAATTATTACATATTATTGGTTATAATTGAATTAATTATATATGTTAACTTGAAAATTATTTCACTTTTGGTATAACCTTCAAAATATAACCAATAACATGTAATAATTATATTGGTTATAATTGAATTAATTATATATGTTAATTTGAAATTAATTCATATCTTTGTGACATTATTTCATCTTTTCTATAAACTTAATGCATCTTCTTTTGTTAAGGTGTTTTCGTGTTTTTGAAGAATAACTTCATGTCTTTCATTGTTCTTGGGCATCTCATAGTTGTGTTACTTGGTAAACAGGAATTAGACTATTATTGTTGTTATATTTTCTAATTGGCTATTCTTGACTTAAAAATGCTATCATTATTAGATTATTAAGCTTTTACCAGAAAAATTGCTGAATGCACTAAATTTTATTGTCTTAACTGTTTTATAGAAATTCTATTTTACTTAGAAAGGGATTATATTGTCTCTTCATTTCCAAGCATACATTTCATTTCTCTTCATTCGTCATGTGACCCTGGAGAGAATTTACAGTGAAATTTTGTGGTTCTATTGCATGTGGCTCGGGATTTTCTGTGGGTTTCTCTCTCTTGTGCGGACAGGGACAGTTTTACTTCTTCCTTTCTGTTATGTGCTCCATTGTTTTCTTGTATTATTATGCTCATTAGGTCTTGGGTTACAATGTTAAATAGGAAAAAGGAGACTGGACTTATTGCATTTTTCCTAATTTGAGGGGGCAGGAATTCAGTCTTTTCTGATTATTTCTGCTGTTAGTTACAAGAGTTTTTAAATATCCTCCCTATCTGTTAGGAGAATTTCTGCCCCATACCTAATTTCCAGAGAGCTTTTATATTACAAACAAATGCTGAATTTTGTCAAATGCTTCTTCTGCAATAAGCAGTTATGACCATATGATGTTTCCTCCTTAATTTGTTAATGTGGTGGATTACACAAATTGATTTGAAGATTCTAAGCCATCCTTACATATACCTAGAATAACTTTAAATGGTCCAATATCTCCTTTGGAAATAAAGGACTTCACTAGAAGTAGTTGTTACTTCACAGAAAAATAAATACAAAAAGGAAGTTGCTGGTTCCTAACAGGAAAAATGTTTTGATGATTGTATGATGAGAAACTGCTTCAATACACATTGCAGATCAAATATTTGGAGTTACAATGTTAGTCTACATAGATGGGTGATCGTAACTTTATTGCCATAAAAAGATTTACAATTGCATTCATGCTTCTGTGTGCACACGATGAGGAATGAGCACAATAATGAATGAAGATTGATATTTCCTTAAGTCTGCTCTGTTTAATTCTGCCGTACACTCTTCTGTATTGCCTTGTCCCTAACTGTACACCGTTTAGTGATGCCCAGGGGTATAAAGTCATCGCCCATCAATCAAAATCATTAAGTTTGCTTAAAAACATATGTATGTATATTTTCTAGACTGTACCTTTATAAGCATCTTTGCACAATGAAATAAAAACCTTTCTTAATAAATGTAGAATGAATTTGATCAAACATGGCGTTACTGATTAGCTAATAGGCTTGACACTATGTACTTGATATCCTGTAGCTTTCTTCCTAGAGTTATTTCACATCAATATCATCTCAATGATACTTTTGCTCATGTTGAGCAACACATATCTTTCTGCAAATAAAGAATGTGTCACTTCTTCTCAGAGATGCTGAATCTCAAGCTTTTCAGAACACATTTCCATCATGTCTACGGTCCTGATGTATTTATCATCATGCATTAAAAAATATTGAAGCCTACTGCTTTATTGCCTCATCATTTTATATATGTAAATATAGTCTCTGTCTAGGTTTGGACTGACAAATTATTTTAAAATCTGGGGTCTAACTTAGTTATTGATACTGTTTAAAGCACTCTAGTGGATAGTAATCTGGAGACAAATCTGAGAACCAAATTTGGCCTAAAGTGCTCGCTCTAAAATGTTAGCTTGTATAAGAATCATCAGAATTACTGGATAAAAAGCAGATTGCTGGGCTTAACTCTCAGAGTTTCAGATTTGGTAGACTTCAACTATCTGCATTTCTTACAACCCTCACTTGTTGCCAATGTTTCTTGCTTGGGGATCGTACTTAACACAGTGGCAGCAAAGTATTTTTATCTTGTCTTAGTATTCTTGTACCATTAGAAAGCATAGAACGGAAAGCATAGCATGGTAAAAGTGCATGGTAGATATCTATGATAATGATCACACCTCTAAAGCAATTCACTTCTGCATGGTGCTTTGGAATTTATAATGCACTTTTACATCAAACATATACTTTAACACAATTATGTGAATGAGAAAATTTTCACGTATCTATTATTTTACAACAGGAAATAGGAACTCTTCAATACTGAATGGATTCTCCAAGGTTGCACTGTAAAAAATCTGCAGATCGAGTCTCGAATCTAGGTCTTCCCACTACAAAATCTGCCCTTCATTTAATTCACGACACCAGATGCTTTCACATACAGTGTTTGATCCATCCAGCGATCTCAAGAGATAAGATGGACAAGTATTGATGCATAGAAAAAGAACATTTTTTAAAATTTTTTTCCAGTTTTTGGCTGGAGCTGGGATAGAACCCCTCCACCTTGGTTTGAATGGCCCCCATTGGTACATGGGACCCGTGCCCTACTCCTTTGAGCCACAGCAGCCTCAAACCTTGGCTTCAACTGTTGTGACATTTTGGGCTACGATGTTTCTGTGGCATAACCTAGGAAGGTGGAGAGCAGTGAAAGTGACTCAAGACAGGTACATACAACAGAGAAATGTATTGTAAAATAATCTAAAAGGAACTTTTAGCAAATCTGCTTTTTCTTATCACCACCTGTTGGAAATTACATACAATGTCAATGTTAATACTCTTATTAGAGCAGAATGTTCAGAATGTGCCCTGTCCCCAGATGCCACTTCTCTATTTCACAGGAAATACTGCCCACCAGCAGAGTCAATAAGAATACAGGCAGCCTAGGCGGTGGCTATGGCTCAAAGGAGTAGGGCGCCAGTGCCATATACCAGAAGTGGCGGGTTCAAACCTTGCCCCTGGCCAAAAGAAAAAAAAAGAATACAAGCAGCCTTGCTGTGCATGCTACTGAAATGCGTGCACTTCGGGGACCACAGGAGAATTAAATAATAACAGTCCCTAACAACATGTGGCAAATTTCAATTCTCCTAGCATATTAGTTGTGAATTTGAATAATTTTTAGATCTTTTGACCACAAAACATTATGTAAATATTAGACAGACACATGCTCAGTGACCAATCGTGTCACTTCTTTTGAGAGATCAGCCAGTGATGGGTCACAGCACATCTGTTCAGTTTACACAGTGACAGCAAAGCACAGACTTGAACAGCCTCCTGGCCTCCTGGTGCTAAACCCTCATGAACATTTACGTAACTGGATAAAAGAAACAGAAACTGGCTGACAAAGATGACAGCACTGCTAAGAAATAAAAATTGGTAGTCCTCAGAGTGAAATTCAAATAGAATAGAAAGTCATAGAAAAAGTATATGACTCTGGCACTGTTAAAATTGCTACTATTCTAGGGAGTTTATATATACTGCAAGAGGAAATGAGTGAAGATGAATTTATCAGCAAAAATAAAGAATATGATAGTAAGAAAGGATAGAGCTATCCCTCAGAAGTGACACTGATAAACAATTCACATTAAAAGAACTTTAGGAGATATTTACTGTCATTGAAAATAAGAAATATCAAATGTTGGAAGCTGATACAAACTTAGAAAACAGTATGACAATTTTTTATGCTGTAGAAAAAAATGCTTATCCCACACCATAAGTTATCCAAGAAGGCAATTGCTGGTTTATACTACTTTTGATAAGTTCTTCACAAAGAAATAAAACATATTAATTCTCAATGTTTTTAATGTTTTGAACCACAGTGTACTAACCAGATATATCTATATTTTATGCAGAAGCTGGGAGAATCGAATGCCTGTAGCCCTGAGAACGCAGTGTTCACTGTGTGGGTGGCTGGAATTTCACCACTGCCACTATCTGAGAAGCCCTGAGCAGGATGAAAGCTTTTGTAGCTATTGCCATTTGTGGGGGGATAGATTGTTTTTCAGCTTGTTTTTTGAGACACACTCTCACTCGGTTGCCCTGGGTAGCGTGCTATAGCATCATAGTTCACAGCAACCTCAAACTCCTGGGTTAACCTCAAACTCCTGGGTTCACCTCAAGTGATCCTCTTGCCTCAGCCTCCCAAGTAGCATTGGCCACAACACCTGGCTAGTTTTCCTATTTTTGGTAGGGGGGGTCTCACTCTTGTTCAGACTGGTCTTGAACTCCTGAGCTTATGCAATCTGCCCACTCAGCCTCCCAGAGTGCTGAGATTACCGGTGTGAGCCACTGCCCCCAGCCAAGCGATAGACTTTGCCTATGAGAGGGCTACACGCCCTGGGCCCACACTGTCCTACACATGCACCCTCAGTGCCATCCCTGCAGGTGCCCTGCCCTTGTCAGCAGATGTGCCCTGTCCCATGGCCACCCTGGGTCATGTACGCAAAAGTCACCCCCCAACCCGAACCTTCTGCATCCCACATAGGGATCCTGCCCTATGAATCCATTCAGTCCCAGAATTCTGGAGTCCCACTCAGCATTACATGTGAATTATGACCCACCAACCTACTTCACACTGGGTGCCCACACCACTCTGAAGCCCATGGCCCTGCCCCACCCTGCAGGCTCACTGCACCCTACACAACCACTGTACCATGCTGTGCACACCTCACCCAATCTGTGTGCCTGGCACCTTGGCCTGCGTGCATGCACACTGAGTCCATAAGACTTCTTCTGTCCTGTACACACACCCCATTCTGCCATCCTACCAGCCACTCTTTGCATACAAACCTGGCACCAGGAGCTGGCCTGACCAATGTGACTCAGTGACAAGGACTGGGGAACAAAGGAGACACAACAGATTAGCAGTGTCAAAGGCTCCAAGTGAACTCACCCCTCTATTGCCTCCTGAGATTCCAGACAAGGACTGAATCATACCATCCAGAGAACCATCCTTGTTTTCACCAAATGACAGAAGTCCTATCAGGGGGAACAGGTGCATCATATCTGCTATCTGTTTGAAGCTGAGATAAGAGGTCCTAGATGGGAATTAGTGAATGTAAAACTCTGGCAATATGAATAAACAGGCTGTCTCAACACCCGCAACGGATCACAATAACTTTCTACAAATGAACTTTAGACAAAAAGAAATTGTTGAAGTGAGAGACAAGGAATTCTGAGTATAAATGGCAAGAGAGAATGGAGGCAATGGTAGAAGACCATCTCAAAGAAACTTCACCCCTCTCCCCGGAAAATTCAGGATGTGAGTGAAAAATTCAGTAATGCAATAAGCAACAAATAGAATGGAGGCAATGGTAGAAGACCATCTCAAAGAAACTTCACCTCTCTCCCCAGAAAATTCAGGATGTGAGTGAAAAATTCAGTAATGCAATAAGCAACATTAGAAAAGAGAGAACAGAACTTAAAGAAATGAAATAGCCAAAATACAAGAGAAAGCGCTAACAGCAGGGTAGACCAAGCAGAAGAAAGTATTTAAGATCTTGAAAACAAAGAAGTTGAAGTTACCCAGTCAGTAAAATATGCAGGAAAAAATAGCAAATAAGAATGAACAATCACTGGGAGAAATATGGGATTATGCAAAACTAATACTCAGTGAATATAAAACTCACTCACTCAATACTTTCTTCTGAGCTCACTCATTAAGCTCAGAGAAGAAATAAACAAAGTGGTGACCATAAAAACCATACAAAGGATCAAGGGAACTAAAAATTGGTTCTTTGAAAAGATAAATGAAATAGACAGCCCTCTGGTCAGACTAAGCTGAAATGGAAGGAAAAGGACCCAAATAAGCTCAATCAGAAATTAAAAAGGGGTCATTACAACTGATACACAGATACAAAATATCATCTGTGAAAATCTCTACACACATAAACTATAAATGTTGGAGGAATCTAATAAATTTCTGGGCACACTGGACCTTTCCATCTTGAATCTGGAAGAAATAGAGGTGGAGAGCAGGCAAATAATGAGAGACATGATGCAAACAGTAATGAAAAGTACTTCAGTCCACAAAAGTGCCATTATGGGAAGATCCACAGGCAAATTCTACCAGACCTACAAGGAAGAAGTGGCATCTATTCTACTGAAATGATTCCATGAAATCTAGTAGGACACAGTCCTCCCTAACTCATGTTTTGAAGCCAACATCACCCTGACACCACAGTCAGGAAAGAGCACAACACAACCAGAAAACTAGACACCAATCTTATGACCATAGGGGCAAAAATCCTCATCAAAATGCCAACAAGCCAAATTCAACATCATGCCAAAAAACATACCTCACCATGATCAAGTGGGGTTCATCCAGGGATGTAAGAATGTTCAGTGTATGCAAAATAAAAAATGTGATTCACCATATAAACAGAAATACAAACAAAGACCTTATCGACGTTTCAATTGATGTAGAAAAATGTGTCAATAAAATCTAGCAGAACTTTCTGATAACAAGCCTAAAAATCTATGCATGGAAGGAACATACCTCAACGTTATAAAAGCCATATATGAAAAACAGCCGACATCATACCTCATGGGGGAAAGATAAAAAGCATTCCTCTCATCATATACAAAAATTAATTCAAAATGGATTAAATATTTAAAGGCCTGAAACCATAAAAACTCTACAAGGAAACCTAGGAAAAACTTTCCTGGACACTTACCTAGGCAAAGAATTTATGCCTAAGACCCCTAAAAGCAAACACAGTAACAATTAAATAAATAAGAAATGGGGCTCAATTAGACTAAAATGTTTCTGCACAACAAAGGAAATAATCTAGAATGTAAATAGACAACCCACAGCCAGTGCAGTGGCTCTCCCCTCTATACCCAGCACTCTGGGGGGCCGAGAAAGGTAGGTTGCCTTGAACTCACAGGTCCGAGACCAGCCTGAGCCAGAGTGAGACCTGGCCTCTAAAAGCAGCCGGGCGTTGTGGGGCTACTTGGGAGGCTGAGGCAAGAAAACTGCTTGAGCCCAAGAGTTTGAGGTTGCTGTGCCTTGCTGTGCGGTTGCTATGATGCCATGCACTCTACGGAGGGTGACAAAGTGAGACTCAGGAAGAAAAAAACAAAGACAACCTACAGAAGGGGAGAAAATATTCCAAAAGTACACACCTGACAAAGTGCTGATAGCCGGAATCCAGAAAGAACTCAAACAAATCAGCCAGACCACCAACAAACTCATCAAAGCTGGGCAGAAGACAGGAACAGACTGCTGAAAGGAAGACAGACAAGTGGCCGACAAGCATGTGAGATCATGTTCAGTGTTACTAATTGTCAGCGAACGGTGAATTCAAACAACAAAATCCTACCTTACCCCTACCAGAATCGCCATTATTAAAAAGTTGAAAAACAATAGCTGTTAGCACTGTTGCTCTGAAAGGGAAACATTTATATGCCGTTGTCAGGGGTGTAAACTTGTCCAGCTGCTTTGGGAAGCGGTGTGAGACGCCTCCAGGGGTGGGGGAAACAGACCCACCATTCCACCCAGCAATCCCACTACTGGGTCTGCACCCAGAAGTCATTTTATAAAACAGACATCTGCATGTGAATGTGCAAAAGTATGGAATCAACCTAAGTGCCCATCAATTCAGAAGTGAATAAAGAAAATGTGGAATACTGCTTACCCATATAAAGGCAAAAAATACTGTCTTTTGCAGCAACTTGGATAGACCTGGAGGTCAGTGTCTTAAGTGATATCTCTCAGGAATGGAAAATTTCACTTATAAATGGAAGGCAAATGAAGAATGGGTCACCCTGAAAGTTGGGGACAGTCTATGTTACGGTTCATTATTTAGCTCCCAAGAAACACAGTTAACAGCACCCTTTCTGATTCTAATTCACCTGTGCAAGTTTTACCTTGCTCGGTTTATCAGCGTTGCTGGGAGGGGTTCATTTGTTTCTGTTTTATTGGATTTTACATTTCTTGATTTTTGTGTATCTCAAACCTTTTGTAATGACTCATATATGAAAATAAAGGGCAACAATGGACGTCAGGAAATAAGAAGGGGGTGTTGATGGGGGGTGGTGAGGGATAAAATCTACCTAGCAAGTACAATGTAACTGTTCCGGTCATGGGCACGTTGAAAGCCCTGACTTCAGCATGATAAAATTTATCCACCTATTGAAAAACACTGTACCCTCTAAATTTTTAAAGTAAAACTCTATTTTTATTTAAATTTGTTTCTGTATGTATAACCAACAGTAAGAGAACTTTAAGTTTAGTTGTTGTTGTTTTTGGCCAGGGCTGGGTTTGAATCCACCAACGGTATATGGGGCCAGCACCCTACTCCTCTGAGCTACAGGTGCCGCCCACAGAGGTTTAAATGTTTTGACAAAATTTTTAACTGTCAGGGAGCCGTGCTGTTTTTTCCTACTGGTTATTAAGATCCTCTCACATGGTTCCAGTTTGCGGGTATTTCTATGATTCTTTCAGAGTGAGAACTTCCCGAAATGTAATAATTGTTATCATAGAAAACCTCGTTGCGTTCATTATAGTTTTTAATCTCCACAGGTAGGAAGAAGAGAAGAAGTTTAATTTCCTTTCTTTTTTAATTTTTTGATTGAGGTTTAATTTCTTATCAAAGCCATCCTATTTTCAATTTAAGTATGATGTTTGGATTCCTGATATAATCCCATTAGCAGAGAAGAGACAAGAATTTAATGGTGGGAAAAATTTTTTAAATGAAAAACTTCAATTCCACAGAAAATTAAACAAAACCGCATAAAAATTCACTTTAAATATTAATATTCTGCCACATTTGCTTTATGTCATTATGCCATAAGAAATAAAATTTCCTAGAGATTTGAAACTTCATCCACCTTTCTCCCTTCTCACCCAGAGGTAGTTAAGTACCCTAAATTTGGTTCATCAAGATAAGTGCAATATTTATGGAAATGTATTCTTTGAAAGTTTTAGAATGAGATTAGCTACATTCTCATGGAGGATCTTGTTAGCTGGAGGCAAGTCATCTAACTTCTTTGAGCTCCAGTTTTCTTATATGCAAAACGTGAATGATGCTGCCATCTCACAGAATAGACTAAAAAGTAAGAAATAATTGGTATACAGCTTTCATACTTGAGAAAGTCAATATACGGTAGATAGTGATGCTGCTGTTATTTTATCTGCTGTCCATTGAGGAACATTTAAAATGGACCAACTGCTGTAAGCTTTTCTACCACTGAACTTTCTTTCTCATGAGTTAACCACAGCTCTTCCCCTGAACAAGTGGAGTCATGCCTCACTTTTATGTTTTGAAAGCAGCTGTGGCTAAGTGGCTCACTGCAGACTGAAACAGGCCTGCCCTGAAGCGGACAGTAGCCCTACAGCAAATAATAATATAAAGTGAAGTTCTGGGGTGGGAATCCTGCATTAAAGACAAAATAATTCTATGTGATCATTGGAGGTTGAATTCCTTGTTGGCTTCCATCCATGTCAGGCAATTTACCATCTGAGGCATTATTCCTCCTGCCTTCAAAGTTGTGGGACAGAGTTTGCTGAATGCATTTGTTTGGTATCAGATATTATTTGCCCTCTTTCTGTCACAATACTATAGTCTCATTTAAATAAAAATGAAAAGGGCATCCCAGAACATTCCTGGCACTAGAGGATTTGCCATTTCAGCATCAACACGGCTAGAGGGGCACTTTTAAACATTTTCTTTTCTTAAAGGAGGCCTACTCCATTTCCTTCCGCAGACAGACCTCATTGGCAGTCTGGGCCCGTTCCAACTAATCAATAAATAAAGTCCAGTTAAGCCACAATTATTTCCAGAAGCAAATAGCAATCAGTGCATTACTGTGGGAGTTCAAGCCCTGTCCTTCAGCTGAATTAGTAAAGAGTGAAAGTTGGGGCTTTGAGACTCTGTAGAAAGGGTAAGTGTTGCCTTGAAGGCAGAAAAATGAGCAGATCACTTAGATTTATAAACCATCCTGCTAAACTGTGTGGAGAATAAGTTCAAGTCTGCATCTCATGTAAAATGTGTAAGTATCTACTTCTTCAATATACTATATTTCACCAAGACTTTTTCTTTTTTGTTATTTTTATCATTTAATGATTTTTTGGAAATTAATAACTTTAAAAAACATGTGATAATTACCGGCCATTTCAAGCACATATATATAGTTCATTTTATTTCATTTGTACCCACACTAATTAAAAAGGGGCCCAAGTTTACAGTGGTGACAAGCTATGTGGTTATTACTTAATTGCCAGTTCTAAAAATGATTTGTCTACTTGTTTTATCTTTTCAACTACATTCTAATCTCTTTAAAGGCACAGAACAGGTCTCATTCAACTTGTAGCCTTCATAGAACTTTGCTTGGCAGATGCTTAGTAAATATTTGTTGATTAAACGAAGGGACTACAGAGTTCAGATTAATTTGGAGGTTCTCAGAAGTAGTTGTCTGATTTTCATATTCCTATTCTCACCTGATTTTTATTTTGATGTAGCAGAATCAAGCGACACTGCTACAGAAAGCCTTAGGGAGCTGGGGCAGGTCAACTCACTTCATCAGGATCCACTTCCTTCATAAAGAGGAGGAAAAGATAATCTGTGAATGTCTCCTCTGGTTCTGAAGGACTGCATGATTTCCTGTAGAAAGAGTTGGGATGAGGCTTGCTTTTTTTCATCATTCATCAAGCATCCTTTTTGTTATAATGGTATCGTGAAAGACCTCAATACAGGGTGACATATAAAGAAGTAATAGCTATTATAAGACTGAGGAAGAGAATAAATATTTTATTAAGAATATGAGTGTCTAGTTTTTGTGAAAGCTCAGAATCCTTTGTCTTCATCCTGGCATCATCAACAAATAAAATAGTCATGTAAAGATTCCTTGTTCTGTAATTTCTTTAGCACACAGGATACCTGAGAGTCAGGATTTAGATAAAGAGGCCTCCTTCCTAGACGTTGCAATTTAATACATTGTATGTGGAATTATTTGTTTACAACTAACATCTTACCCTAGAGCAGTGGTTCTCAAGCTTCCTAATGCCAAGGCCCTTTAATACAGTTCTGGTGGGTCATGACCTACAGGTTGAGAACCGCTGCCCTAGATTATAATTCCCATGAGGACAAAGGTAAATGTTTTTTTCACCACACCAAGGCTTCTGGAATATTTAAGGCATTTGTATGTACATATATATATTGATGTGTATATATGCGTGTGTGTGCAATCTGAATAAACACTAAAACTCAAACATCAGGTTTTCTTTTACCTTTTTATAGTAGAAGATATTTTTAGACCCTTTTAATATGTTAACTAATATTTATAGACATACATGTTACTGAGTAGAATCATAAACCTGGTGCCTCAGACCCCAGAGTTGTATATTTACAAGTCAAGATGCAACATTATTTTAATAGTAAATTAGTGCTCCAAGCTGCACTATGGAAAATGACTGCTTATTTCTTTAAGTCCTCAGGAGCTTCCCAGTAACGACTTGTGTGTATCTCATTGAGCTTATTTTTCAAGTTGGAGTACCAAAATCATTTTTTGAAAATTTGGTGAAAATTCATCTGGCCAGTTTTTTTCACTTCAAAAACATACAGAGGAGAAAACTTCTAAACACGGATCAAAAATGTTTTCACGTAGTAAATGAGAAAACCTCATGAATGTTATGTCAATCAGGTTGATAAAAATATCTCAGATTGTAAGTGAAGCCCACACACTGTACCCCATGATTGAACTAATGTACACAGCTATGATTCAATAATAAAAAAAAAAGACTTGATTAAATTAAAAAGCTTCAGCATAGCAAAGAGAATATTCACAAACTACACATCTGTAAAGAGCTAATTTCAGAATCTACACAGAACTCAAGGAAATCAGGAAGAAAATAAAAACCTGTTATAAACTTGGCAAACAATATGAACAGAAGGTTTTTTTAAAAAGACAAATGGTCAATAAATACCTATGGGCACAAAGAGATTTAAGAACATGGGAAAGCAAGAAAGTGAGGGGACAAGATGTGGATAAAAACTCACCTATTGAGTACAATGAACACTGTTCAGATAATGGATACACTAAAAGCCTCAGTTTAAGCATTATAAAAGATTTTCATGTAACAAAAACATTCGTAACCCTTTAATATTGTATACATGATCTATGTGTTTATAATTTAATAAAAACTTAAAAAAATAATCGAAATGTAAAACTAAAGTTGATCTAACAAATATAAAGATAGCGATAGTATCATTGAAGTTGAACTCTGCATGTGGAAAGAGCAGACACATTTTTCCTTGTGCTCATAAAAGCAACACAACCAGATTTGCACTACTTACAATTGCTCTAAAAATTACAACACATAAACATTAATACCATTATCTTATTAAGGAAAACTATGAAATTTAGGCATCTAAATTAGAATACCAAAATATCTTACCTCTATATCAAATAGAAATTAATAAATTCCTCTTTGAATAATCCTTTATGAAAGAGGACAATCAAACCAATATGTAGGAAGATCTAGAAAATATTTAAAACACTCTACAGAATACAGATATAGTGCTAAACATATGTCAATATGTTTTATTAATAAAGCTATCTGATTCAAAATGTTATAAAACAAATCACAAATTCAGCAAAAGCAAAGCATCAGGAGTAATAATTATAAAAGTAAAAAAAGTATAAATTTGAAAAAGGTATAACCAATAAAATTAAACATTAGTTTTCAAAATAACCATATTATTAACGAACTATTAATCTATCTGTGAAAAAAAAGAAGAAAAATATGAATAAAATAAAAAGGAAATTTCAAAAATCATAAAAATTTCTTGGCTTAATAAAAAATAGATTTAAAAACCTTCATAAAATAAGCAATTACTGAGAGAAATGGAAACTGACTACATTTGCAATAAGATTCTAAACAGGTGGGTAAAGGTGGAACTTACTAAATGCAGTATACAAATGTCTTCATACAATAACTAAGAAAATGCCATGAAGGCTATGTTAAACATTCTGATGAAAACATCTCAAATCGTATATGAAACCTGCACACTGTACCCCTTAATTGCACTAATGTATGCAGCTACGATTTAATAATAACAAAAGAGAGAGAGAGAGAGAGAGAGGCTTAGGGAGGCAATGAGAAAACACACCCAATTGACACCTGACTCCATAGAGGGTCAGATTATTGTAAAAGAAAAATTTATCCCTCAAATGGCCCCAGACATTCAAAGAAAACTCCAGAAATTGGCTATAGTCCCAGACCATAACCTGGAGAATCTTCTTAAAACAGCCGCTACGGTCTTTTGTAACTGAGATCTGGAGAGAAAGAAGGAAAAA